>JAYMFT010011506.1:0-16854 GCA_038088735.1 Panulirus argus
GACCTACGTCCACATTAGTATTTATGAACTTGCCCTGGTGGCTGGGGCGGTGGTGGTGCTTTAGGGGGTTTGAGGAGCGTTGTGGTGTGTGGGGTTGGTTAGGCTGTGTGGGGTTTGTTTGGGGAGGTGGCCTGCTGTCCGCAGCTGGATCTCTTTGTCTGCATGTCTGTGCTCATCTCTCTCTCTCTCTCTCTCTCTTTCTCTCGCTATATATATATATATATATATATATATATATATATATATATATATATATATATATATATATATATAAGCACGCCAACCTGTAGAGAAACGAACAGACTAATTTTGGGAATAATTGTAGAACTACGTCCTCCTGATAAAGTGAGATTGAATCAGACACACCAAACCTACTTTAGTTTAGATGTCGCTCAGGACGTAGAACTCGGGAGTTTGCCGAACCTAGGATTGATTGATCTCGTTTCCAAATGATATTTGGTAGGTTCGCCAGGTATGAGCCTGGCACAGGTTCTTGTCTTGTGACTGTCCATTCTTAGGGTTTAGTCCAATACATTTGATACATGAAGTGTTGAATTGGTCGTTTTTTGTACGGTAACCCCACATTTTCCTTTTCAGTCTCTGCACTGCTTTGCTGTACTCAAAAGTTTAACAAGATCGCAGCTGCTTCATATGATTATTCCTTTTATATAGCAACGTACAAAGCCTATTCATGACGACCTTTAACAGAACGAATTACTGTAAGAAAATATTAAGCGAATCTCCTCAAATGCCCGACAACATTGATATAAGTAAAGGAGAGGAAATGACATAATCTTACCTGCTGCTAGAAACAATACCCGGTGAAGAGCATGATGCATTATTCATGTTGATAGCTAGCCTGATAGATGGGTAGTATTTATTTATAGATGATTTCCACAATTTTGGATTAATGTTGGAAAGTTGGGTAATAATTAGATTCACAATTAGATCGCGTTGTTATACATTTTATGTTATGAATAAAACTTGAGTTGGTATACAGGGGTATCTTTTAAAGTTTAGGCTATATCTTTTGATGTTTGACTTAACCAGAGAAAAGGGAGAAGGAGAGGGGGGGGGCAGGGGTGGAAGATGGAAAAAGGAAAAAAATATATTTAGACAAAATAGTAATAATTTACGAAAGATCTTAAGGCTTTACAACATAGATTTTATTAGCCTGTCTTAATAGGAAGTACTGTCATCGCTTTTGTCAATTTTATGTTCTGAAAAGGTGTAGAGTCACACATTTTGGATGTTTTTTAGTCACATTAGAAAAATTGCCGACAGTAGTATCCTCCGCTTCAACCATTTGTCAAATCAGGTGCGTGCAGAAACCAACTAAAGCGAATTTGCTGGCGCTGTCTTTTCCTACACTGGTACGTGACAGTTTATGATGACTGACACCTAGCTAGGTTAGGTTTTAAGTTTTTGTCGTTGCTCACTTAACAAGGCGATCAACACATGGGGAGATAAATATAATAGTTTGAAAAATCCTGTAATTCTACGGAACCTTCGAACAGACTTACCGAATACCCAACCTTTAAGTTAACATATCCTTTCAAAGTAACGTAGAACACGAGTAAAACATATGAAAACTTTGTGAGGAAAATTTGAGTTGAAACGAATCTTTTCTGTTTTGCAAATATTTGTACAAAGTGTTAAGGCTTTCACTCTTGAGCTGTAATTGAGTTACGTAACTCACCAGTCATGAACATTATCTTTGCATTTTGGATTGATTTACAGTCGATGTTTTTACAACGAGGCTGAACGAAAGCCGCCAAAGATATTCAAGATAATCATATTTTCTACTTATTTCAGTTATCCTCAGGTTATTCATTTTTCCTTAATAGTTGTACGCCTACAGAGAGTTGCACAGCTTCTCGAACCACATAAATTCTCTCTCTCTTGGGTCATTCTTGAGAAAGAATATGAGTTTTTGTTTTAGTGTCTTTCCGTTGTGTGGAAGGAAGGACTTGTACCGCTGTGCTGTAAGGATCTTAACCGGCGGCGTGCTGGAAAAGTTAAAGTTTCTGAATGAATATTATTATTCATTATAAACCCAGAGTGGCGTTTTTCGACATTTTCTATTTGTGTTTCAAGGAAAGAAGACTTTCATTATGATATATTCCTTGTTTTGAAACAAAAAGTTTTTTCTCGTAAAAAATTTCGCGAAGTATTATCTGCGGTTTTGTCAGCTTTCTTCAAAAACTAGATTTGCTTTAAAATCATAGTATAGGAAATATTTTTCATGCATAAAAGGATTTTGATGTGAAAATAATGTTTTTGGATCATAGATTCTGCAATTAAGCTTTTAATTATTGTATAATAAATATATTCCATTATTATTACCTTCATAATCATACGCTACATGTCAACCCAAATTGGCGTTTTTCTACATTTTCTGTCTGTATTTCAAGCAAAGAAGACTTTAGTTATGTTATATTGCAGTATTGAAACAAAAAGTATTTTCTCGTACAAAATACAATACCATGAACTATTATTACCTGTGGTTTTCGTTAGTTTTCTTAAAAAATAGATTTGCTTTAAAATCACTGTATAGGTATTGCTTTTCATACTGAAAAGGATTCTGGTGTGAAAATCGTGTTTTTGGATCATCAGATTCTGTAATCAAGCTTTTAGTAATTGTATATTAAATGTATTCCATTATTATTACCTTCATAATTTTACGCTATATATCAACCCAAAGTGGCGTTTTTCGGCATTTTCTATCTATATTTCAAGGAAAGAAGACTTTCATTATGTTATATTCCAGTTTTAAAACGAAATTTTTTTCTCGTAAAAAATACCGTGAACTATTACCTGCGGTTTTTGTCAGTTTTCTTCAAAAAATAGATTTACTCTAAAATCACATTATAAGTAATGTTTTTCATGGTGAAGAGGATTTTGATGTGAAAATCGTGTTTTTGGATCATTAGAGTGTATAAAATCCATTGGTTTGCGTAAGTGGATTGTACTTCTTATTGCTTCAGACTTCCTTACACAATTGACTGATTCTTGCACAGATACCGATTTTTAATGCCGTAAACTTCGCTCTCAGACTGTCCATTATCTAGTTAAAATGTTACCTTATTTTTTGACTTTCACAAACATTCACGGTTTTTATATGTCGAAAGCTCCAGTCACAGACAAAAGTCCACATCAAGGCCGGGTCATAATTAAAAAGTAGAGAGAATTAAGAAACGGAAAAATAAAAGAAGGGAAAGTACGAATTTTTGAGAAAGTGAAAAAACCTGTCTTTTGAAATGTGCCAGGTCATAGTTACTTGGAAAGAACGAGATGGCAGAGAGTTCCAAAGCCTTAGCTCGTACCATATGCTAAATTTTGGCGGAATTTGCTTTTTTGACATTTGAGCTTCGTCTTCCTCTATATTACCAATGCAATCAACCCGCACCTGGAGAAGATACGAACCCCCGGACAACAGAGAAACTAATGAGCAGCGCTACCTGCCGAGGCGTGTCTTAGAGGCACAGATAATTAGCAAAGACCAATTTATTGTTTTTCAAAAGACCCTAATGAAGTTTTTTTTTGGGGGGGGTCGACGTGAAATGGAGGGGTTGCCGGTTAGCGGATAAATGGTGATATTACTGCGTTGGTTCTCAGCATTTGGTTCACATTTGCCGTTCTTGGGGTCACTTGTGCATGTCTCTTCGTTATTATCTCCCATTTCGAAGTTCGTTAAAGACATGAGCGTATTTGCGGTTCTCTGTGCGAAAGGAAAAGACATATGTTTATCTGTCTTTTTCCTTTTTTTGTATTTTAAAAGTATATTCATAACCCAGTGCAGCTGTCGTACTTATAACTTGCATTTAATTTTTCACAAAGTTAGGTTAAACTAGACAGAATGAATAAGTCAGTGATAATGGGAGGTTAAAAAAATATAAAAGCGACGAATTAAGACATCAGTCGTAACACTGTGAAATCCCCCTTCTCCTTGTGGCGGCGGCCCCAGCTAATCAAACTTCCACAAGGTGAGGCAAGCGCGTCCCATTTTTCCCCAACTCAGTATGGGCTTTGTCATTTTTTTCTTCCTCTGCTATGAAATCCGCACAGAGGCGAAGCCCGTTCAGTGCGCCATCAAAGAAACTTAACGCCAGGTAATCAACTTTGGCTAAAACAAAAGAGGTATATTAGTTGGTAGTGAGGAATTATTTTTTTCACTCCATTGGCACAAGAGATGGAAAAATGCGGTGAAGTCTTTCAAAGGCATGGCGGGTGCCGGGTGGGGCTTCCAGAACGCTCCACCTTAACACAAGTTGCCCTCCGACACAGACCAGAGATTCTGCGGCTCTTTGCCCTCGGCAGACCACGGAGCTGGGGAGTTGGGGGGGGGGGGTTGTTTGGCCTCTGCAGACCACGGTGTTTGGGGCTCTTTGTACAGCACAAATAAGAAATTGAAAACATTCAACTACATATATAAGGATGTGTGAAACTATAAAACAATCGTACAAGTGTATTGCAGGTGATAAGAACAGGTCCTTAAGAATGCTTCGGTCGAAAGAACTGGTAATATTTTATGAAGTCCCTCTCCGACCATCGTAGGAAGGTATATAACTTTTCATAACGCGAGGAGAATACTGTCCAGTACCCACAGTGTGATCAAATAGAATCAAGAGGATAATTGAAATTATTACACAAGTTCCACATAATCTCTAGCACAGGGCCTTTGTTTTGTGGTCCCTTTGACCTTTGCCTTCATGTAGATTTACTGAGGGTCAAAGGTCAAGAGAGCATGTGATCACGATGAGGTGGTAATTTGTGGATGACTGTTGATGCCAGTGTCTTTCTTGAAGCGAGTCGGTTCTGATAGACGCTGGTGTGTAGCACTGTTGATGCCAGTGTCTTTCTTGAAGCGAGTCGGTTCTGATAGACGCTGGTGTGTAGCCTAGTAAATACGGAGAATTCGATCTCTAGTACTGACATATTAATGAAAATGCTACGCAGGTTTACACATTTCAAGATTTTTTTTTTCCCTCAGACAATGCTATACCTTGATAAGCCAGTGCCGACTGACATAGATACAGTGTTACGTGGTCTGTATGATTCGACCCTCGCTACAGTTCTGACGAGAATGTTACGGGGCCTTGTGATTACCCTTTTATCCTATAACTGTAGCAGATTGTTTTTGTGCAATTTCTTCAGTTGATTGTTGGAATTGTTTGAAGTCCTGTCACACACAAAACTAGAAGGATACATTGGCTATATCTGTTAAGATTTACCCCCAAACGCAGTAAAACTGAGGGTGAAATGTTGATGGCCTAAGTGGGCTCCAGTAATAAACTATACGTTACAGTCCATCTTTATGGGTGTGTACAGGGAGGAAAGATCTCTCTCATTAGGACTTCCAGTTTACCTCTCCCTTTACTCTAGACATCAATTTTCCCTTACATATTACGTTTGCTAGGCTCACCTGGCCACCTTTCAACTTAATTTCTATCTGTCTTCCTCTCTCTTAGTACCTTTTTATCATTTCGCCTCACCTCACCGTGTTGTCTTTCATCTTGTTTCTCGTTGAGTACCTCTCCGTCAGCAGCGAACGTCGGATTTAACTTCCCCCATCCCTTCCGCCGCGCAGTCCCGTCTTGTTCAATTTCAGCTGCATTTCACCCTCCTGGGATCTTTTCACCCCTTAATAAGTGCAATCGAGTCGAGACAAACGTTTGCCGCCCCGGGGAACGTTTGAGGAACGTTACTAGCGTATCAGAGCGCGCCAGGCAAAGGTGCACGGGTTAAAAAGTAGTAATGAGGTTCGTGTGAGAGTTGGCCGGGGAGAAAGAGAGGCCCGGTCTGGTGCCTTCCTAGAGAGCACTGCAGTGGAGGGCTGGAAGATGATGGTGTTCTGTGTGGTGCCGGGCGAAAATTTCTCAGCTGAAGAGAGGATAATCTTGTGTAGGAGATGGGTGTGCTTTTGTGCGCGTATGTGTTCATTTATATATAATTCTTTGTGCATGTGTGTTTGTATGGAGGTTTCAGGCTCAATTCTGCTTTTCTACTCTGTTTCTCTCTTCTTTATTCATTTTTTTTGTGTTCCATTTTTCGTTTCTTGTTTTCATGTCTCGGTCTTTTATATGCCTCTCACGTTCCAGCAGGCTCTTGGTGGGCCTCTACTGATGATTATACCTCTATTTCGTAGTGGGATGTTGTATTTGATATATTCTACTTCTGTGTTAGTCCATTGATAAATAAGATCTAGTATTGCTGGTATATGAGCCCCTCTCTGCCTGTAGTGAGCTCACTAACACGGAGATACAGGAGGTTTCCTATATAGTTATAGATATCGCACTGATTTGCCATCAGAATATCTCATCGTTATCATCAGTTTTCTAATCTGGCTCTTCTGTGTATTATAATAACTCTACGTTGTGTTCCCACAAGTCTAAATCCTTTATAAAGTCATTGTTAAGTTTGTAGCTTCTGCACCTCTCATTAAATGAATAGGTGTGTTAAAAATGTAAATCCGATTAAGCCATTTGTTCGGAACTGATAATCTTTGATGTATTAATAGGTTGATCAAACGTTAATCGTGACCTATATTCCAAATATTATTGGATTGATCACATGTCAATCGTGTCGTATAATCTGTTATATATAAATAGACTGATCAAACGTTAATCTTGACATAATGTATTGTTTATTTACAGACCGATCAAACGTTAATCGTCACATAATCCTTTATTGATGGACTGATCAATTGTTAATCATGGCTTAATCTATGATTTATTGATAGAATGGTCGCACGTTAATTATAACTTATACGTTTAAGTAATAGACTGATTATTCGTTGATAGTAACATAAACTTTAATTTAGTAGCAGGTTGATCATACATTTATTGTCAATCATAATCGAGGATTTCACATGATCTTTTAGCAGGTTGATCCTACATTAACCGAGACTTAACAATCGATGATTCATACGCTGGAAGAGCGAACATGAATCGTGACTTATAATCTGGGATTTATTCAAAGTGTGATCATTCATTTCCTTAATCGTGACATACAGTCGAAGTTATATTCAGAAGCTGATCGAATATTGTTTCCATTGATAGATTATAACATACTGAATAAGTGTTTGACCTGCCGAGTGCATAGTTCCGATACTTCATGAAACAGCTCCATTTGTGTGTGTGTGTGTGTGTCGAGGCAGCCAGGTGATTGCCTGAAGGACCCTAATTCGGTTTCGCTATTGGCTGGTGCGTTGAAGGTAGGCAGGCGGAATCATAACATGCAAGGAAAATCTGTTTAAGAACTAAAACTCAGCTAATATGACCATGATGCCACAGTACTGACTGACATCATCTTCAGTTGACAACCTGGGCTTAAAATACGAGGTCACTGTTGCTTGCAGGTCGTCCGCAAAGTCGTCTGGCATGTTTACAAATTTGAGAGTAAAACACAGGAAGTGCTGGATCAGTCAAAATCCTCAGTTGAGAATGGCGCCACAGTCGAGGAAGAAGTGAGTTTGCCAAAAGGATAAAGTCAGATTAAGACATCTCAAATTCCATTGCTTCTAAGATTCTAAGAGGTGAGATAAGAGGAGTCGTTTGATCTAAGAAATAGGTAATGGATTACTATATAAAAAAGTTTCAGCAGGCAACCAAATGCAATCAACTCCCTGCCCACATCTTTCAGAGTATTTTGATTAATATTCAACATTCTCCATCTGGGAAGGTTAGGATAGGTTGTTAGGCTCGCATACTCCTCTGGTGAACCCAAACTATTTCTTTAATTTTATCGGATTTAAGAGTTACATGACGTCAAATATTACTTTGGATTTTCATATTATATAAAGCAATATTTCCTTTCCTGATCTTTTACAAGTACATTTATCACACATTATCATTTTCATATGCTTGTAAATGCTTCCTATCAAACAAAAATATTTTTCTGTATAACATTTCCCATTAAAGAAGAATATTCTCATATTGTGTATCTTATTTCCCATTAAACGAGAATATTCTCCTATATTACATTTTCAGTTGCATGAACAGGTTAAGAAACCTGAATATAGAATGTCTCAAAAAATATTTTCAGCTATTGTTTACATCGTATTGTTTGCTTTGGTCATTTCACAGATCATTGCTTATTGGTCGCATCCTTCACTCTGCCTACCCTTTAGAAGGTATATAGCATCATTGAATAATCTTTAATTTGATTATACATTCACAGTTACATGTAGATCTTATTTTGTTTATGTATATAGTTCTTTCCCAGAATCAGTTAAGCATACTCTTAGATTTTTTTTTATGTATTTCTTTGGGCTTTGTTAATGTTTATATTTGAGAATATAAATTAATTTAAGCTATTCAATGTGGCATCTCTTTTTCTCTCCAAATGATTATATATAAATCTGTACTGTAATATATACACGCTGAACATGTGCACACACACACACACACACACAAATGCATACACAAAAGGAAAGTCATGTAGAAAAGGGAAGGCTGGATGGTATTGTGCTACATGAGAGGCTGATTAAGAAGCTGCAGTCACCAGGTAGTAATAATAACGAAACTCCAACGATGGATAGATTATCTCAGTGGGAGGGAATAAATGACACATGTCAGAGGATTCTTTTCCACGTGGGTTGAGGTGACCAGCTGAATGTTACAGATTTCGGTTCTGGGATCGTTTACTCTTCTTGATATGTATTAAAGATTTGCCTGAGGATATGGGATCCCACCTACATATGTTTCCATGTGATGCAAAGATCACGAGGGAAGTGAAAATCAGGGAAGATTGATTGCATCAGCTTACAAGGGAACCTAATCAGACTCCAAAGTTGGTCAGACACAGTGCTGATGAACTTCAGCTGGAACAATGTAAAGTAATGAGGATGGAAAAAAAAAAGATGCAAGAGACAGCCTCAATATGATTTTTACCCAGCAGGAAAAGAGAGAGCTTCAAGATTCTGTGTGAGAAGGACTTGGGAGTTGACATTGTCGCAAATCTGTTGCTGGAGTCACATATTAGGAGAACAGTTAGGGAGACAAACTGTCTTCCGGCAAATATTAGAATAACTTTCAAGTATTTGGATATGGAAATATTTAGCAAACTCTCAGTTATATGGATAAGGAAATATTTATCAAGCTATCTTTATTTTATATACTGATTTTTTTTTTGTTTTATGTACTTAAAGTAGAGACTTCTGAATGATACGTAATGTCCAAGATATATAGAATGAGACGGTTTGCATTTTGGTCGCTCCGAAAATTGACATAATACCGTTGTTGATAGAAACATTTTGAAAAAAATTAGAAAATTTTTCTTTTCACAATGCTATACTGATTATTTCATAAGAAATTAATTTTTTTAAAAGTCTAGTTGGTACATAAGGTCTTTAAACAGTACTTCCTGTTGAGAAATATTGCTGTAACACCTTTTCTGCAATTGTACAATACTGTATGGGAATTTTTTTGTTTTCATTTGTATGTTTTTTGCAATATTTTTTGTTTTCATAGCAAGATTTATTTACTTCCCAGACACAAGGTCTATGAAGATCCAGCTTAAAACTAAAACAAGCCAGTTGTTGCATAATCCCTATAACACTATTTTGGTGTTGAGGAAACACCTCCAGGATACATCATGAAGAGCATCTGCAGAGCAGCTGATCAAGAATTTTTCAAGGTACCTTGACCCAAATATATTAAGTTCTTGAATCTCAAATTAGATGCTCACTAATAAACAAACATTGTAGGAGGTACAAAGCTGAAAAATCTTTTGCAACTTTCTGTAAAGTCCAGAACTTATAGGTTTGTAGGCTCTTTATTTTCTTTGCCATTTAGATCAACCCTCCATCCATGGTTATTGAAAATTAACTTGAATATTGGTTGGAACAACTCGGTCTTAAGTTCTCTCCTAAAAACAGCAGAATGGAACCCCAAGAAAAGTTGTGTGGACTTGTATTTGATACCATCCACCTCAGTCACACATTATGAACGATTAGTTCATAATGTATTTATTAAGTCTAGTTTATATACATAAGGTTTTTATACTTCCTGTTGAGAAATATTGATATAACACATTTTCTTTGATTGTACATTACTGTATAGGGATTATGTAATTGATTACAGTATTTATTTTCTTTAAATTTGCTAGTTACAGTTTTTTGTTTTCATTTGCATGTTTTTTTTTTCATTTCCGGTTTTATAGCCGGACAGTTTTCTCTCCAGATGCAGGTGCTCCTATAAAGATCAATCTCAAAACCAAAATAAGTCTCTTGGTACAAAAATACCAAAACACCATTTAGAGGCCAAGGAAACAACTCCAAAATATACCTTGAACATCTGCAGAGCAGCTTTTCAAGGATTTTTCAAGGTATCTTGACCCAAATGTTTTATTCTTTTTTATCTCAGATAAGATGCTCACATATAAGCAAACATGGTAGGAGGTATAAAGATAAAAAACCTTTTGCCTTTGCAGCTTACTGTAAGAGTCCCAGAGCCTATAGGTTTGTAGCCTCTGTTTTCTTTGCCATTTGTATCAACCTTCCATCAGTGGTTAATGAAAATTAACTGAAATATGGGTAGGAAAAACTCAAGCTTTCTCACAAAAACTGTAGAATGGAACCCCATGAAAAGTTTTGTGTTTGTTGCCATCCACCCCAGTCATTGGAATGAATATAATCAATCAACAGGCACAGTTGAAGGGTTAGAGGATCTTGGCCAGTATAGTAATTCAGGTAAGGCTGCTAATTATGCTGTTGCTTTGTGTTAAAAGGATTAATTCAAAAGTGGAAACATTTTAGGACTCATGTAAAAGTCCTTCATTCCTATGATGAATGCACTTGAAAGCAACTTAAAGAAAAGAGCAATCATAAACGAAAATTTTAAGAATTTTATTTTTCTGGTTGATTTTGATGCCACAGAAAAACATCCTGATGACTGTGATGTAAACTCGGCTTGGGAAATATAAGCACTTCCAGGCATACATCAAGCAACTTTATTCAAATATAGGACGACTATGCCACCAGGACCTATATCAAGACATCATATAAGTTAAGTTCCAATTGGTTTTCCATAATGTACTGTAGAAGCAATTTTACATCTCTTTTCAAATCTGTTGATAGCAAATTGCTCAAGAGAAAGGTCACTTTCATGGCAAATAAAGATCAAGAATAATCTACTAACAACAGTATGAGAAAAATTGGATGCACTAAGCATTAAGTATACAGAAATTGATAAATTCCGTAACTTATCTTTTGACGATATCGTCAGTGAAGTGTTTGTAAGATTAGACAAGCACACACAAGAAGTGCAATGAGTATTTGTCTGGGAAGTTTGATGAGTTGGTGTTTGAGACAGAGTTGAGAGGGAAGATGATTAGTGGTTGTTATTTTGGTGTATGCATGTTTTGTCAGTGTTGTGGTTACTGGGTGTAGGGGGTGTGTACTGCTTACAAAACTATGCTCCTGATAAAGTTAAGGAGGTCAAGGTGAAAGATCAAGATCACCAGGTCTTGTGTACTAAATAGTTACAATATCTGTTTATGTTCCTATCTACAGTGCCCACCATGTTAATACTTATATAGAGAATTACAGTGATCTCTCGATTTAATGGACCCCAATATAATGGATTTTGGATTTAACGGACTGGGGAAATGATAATTCATTAATTAATAATAACTGAAAAAAATAAGAAAATCTCAAATGCTACACCATGAGCATTTCATACCACACTTGTTTTTCATGGCATGGGATTTACTCACTTTGTTTTGGTCTTAGTCTGCTTCAGGCTTTCGTGCAGTCAAGTTGTATACAGAGAATTGTGACTTGTTATTAAATAATTTTGCAATCCTTACAATTCAAAATGTCATCAAGTGATAGAGGAGTTAAAAGAACTTGTGAACTGTATATTATATTACTTTATATTGTATCAAAGAATGGTTACATTTGATTTAACAATCTTTTGGCATTAATGGACACCCTCTTCCCCCTAATAGTCCATTTAAGTGAGAAATTAGTGTATATATGATTAATGTTTTGGATGTTTTGGCTTATTAACCATGTATATAAAACAATTTAATGCATGTGTGTAGAATATCTGATTACTTTGGTAATTAATATTAACTAAACCTGTACTATGATGGATAAAGTTATACACATGAATAGTATTTAGAAGCTTGGAGTCAAAGATAAAAGTTATGGAACTGAAATGCAATTAAATCCTTGTGAACAAGACATCTCATGACATGTACCATGAATATTACCCTAAAGTTTTTCCATTAGAATAAGTTTTTAGATGAAGGTTGAAGGTTAAGTTTCTGTATAATTAAATACTTATTGATGTTTATATACTTTACACATGGGAAAAAACTATCTAAATTTCTTTAGATGAAAGTAACTATGAATTAGGAAATTTGTCCCATTATTGCTTACCAATCCCGCCGAGACTCGAGTCATTTTGATCATTTTGAAATTCATCAGACCCATCTAAAAAGATACTTTTTTTTGCCGCATGTACACAGCATCTCTTGACTGGGTGAATGCTAACCAAATATGTAGAGTGGATATCACATGCATTCATATTTCCTTTTGAGGTTAAGTTCATGTGTAATTAAGAAGGCTTTCCATACTGACCAGACAAGTGTGTAGAAAGTTATATATCTGATGAGGATTTGAAATCACAGGTGAAATTTCAAGTTCACAAATTGAACTTCAGTTCAGGGTGTATAAAAATGTTTTCTTGTCTGTCTTGAAACAAGATGTTAGTTTGAGGGACTGATCAGTGCAGTGGTGGCAGACACCTTCAAGAATGACGATTAGTATATGTATTAGATTTCTGGATGCAGTTGGAGAAGCCCCTTGATGTCTCGGTGTAATTAGTCCATTAATTGATTCACGGATAGTTTCTGATTGAATACCTGCACATGCTCGAGTCAGCTTCAGGTTATTTGGAAAGAGAAAGTTGATATAGGTATTCGCCCATAATTATTCTAATTTAGTCAGAAGTAGTGATAGTGATGGATTATTTTGCTTTGTTTAACCTGCTGTTTGAAGAGTAAACACTCTCTCCATCTTTTTTTTCATATTTCTTTCCCCTCTCCATCCTTTCTCTTTCTTTCCTCTCTCCATCCATTCTCTCAGCAAATTCTTGTTTCCAGTTAAGTAGCAGATAAACTTAAAAAAAAAAAGACATTAGTGGTTAACTGGATAAAACTCTCTGATATCAATACAGTAGAAGATATGTGAGGTATTTTTTAAAACATGACATTGTATTGAGTAAATAAGTTCCAAGAATTATAAAGAGAACCTATGTAAATGCCATGTACCCTATGCCTTGCAATAGGACTTTCAACTGCCACAGTCACCCACTTTTATATTCAAATGCCTTACATAAGGATTTGATTCTTTGCATCCAAATTACCAAAGCACTCATTTGGCTTCTCTTAGAAAACAACCTTATTACTTTAATTCTCACCTTCATCAGTCTTAACTCACTTCCTTACACTCTGTAACATAGTCCTACAGCTCCATCATTCTCAATCCATTTTACACCCTTTTCCTTCAACTTTGTTTCACTTAGAGTAAAAACATCCAGCTTTCTCGCACCAAACATTTCACTGTCTCCTGATTTTTCTCATCCTTGTTGTATGTCTTAACATACACAACAACAACAATACTTTACAGAATATCTTAATCAGGAACTCACCAGAAAGTTCTGTGGGCTGCATTTATAGAGTGCCATGTAAAAATTGTAATATGTTTTATGTTGGGCAGACTGGTAACTATCTATGTTAGACTTAAGCAACATAAATATGCTATAAGAACAGGACAAGAATCAAATGCCTTGTTTAATCATGTTAGAAATTATGACCATTGACTAACTAGAGTAATTCTCTATATTTCAATTGGGGCCCGGCCTTGATGTGGATATTTGTCCGTGACTGGAGCCTTAAAAAAAAAAAAAAAAAAAAAAAGGAAGAAGAAGAAGAAGAAGAAGGATATACACAATTATATGTATGTGAGTAGGCGAGATTGCCAAAAGGCATTATTAGATTACATATTAATTGATAAGCATGTAAAAGAAAGACTTTTAGATGAAAATAGGCTGAGAGGGGCAGCTGATGGGATGTCTGATCACAATCTTGTGGAAGTAAGAGTGAAGGTTTGTGGGGATTTTTAAAAAAGAGGAAACAGTGTTGGGGAGAAGAGAGTGATGATGAGAGTAAGTGATCTTGGAAAGGAGACATGTTTGGAGAAATACCAGGAGAGATTGAGTGTAGAATGCCAAAGGGAGAGAGTAAATGATGCAAGGGTAGTGGCTGAGAAATGGGAGGTAATTAGGGAAGCAGTGTTGCATGTGCAAGAGATGCATGTGGCATGCGAAAGGTGGGTGTGGGCAGATTAGAAATAGTAGTAAGTGGTGGGATGAGTAGTAAAGTTTTTATTGAAAGAAAAAAGAGAGGCATTTGGGTGGTATTTATAGGGAAGGAGTGCAAATGATTGGGAGATATATTAGAGAACCTGGCAGGGGGTCAAGAGGATGGTGTAGGGATTGAAAAAGAGGGAAGTAAAAGTTGGGGTGAGAGGTTATCCTTAAACTTTAGGAAGAATAAAAAGACATTTTGGAAAGAGGTGAATGATTTATGAAAGACAAGAGAACAAATAGGAACACTGCTGAAGGGTGCAAAAGGGGAAGTGATAACAGGTAGTGATGAAGTGAGGAGACTGAATGAGTATTTTGATGGACTGTTAAATGTATTTGATGACAAAGTGGCAGATGTTGCGTGTTTTGGTTGGGGATGATATGCAAAGTGAGACAATCATGGAGAGTGGTTTGGTAAAGAGAGATGAGGTGGTGAAAGCCTTACATAAGATGAAATGCAGCAAGGTGGCAGGAGTTGATGGTATTGCAGTTGAATTTATTAAGAAAAGAGGTGACTGTGTTAATTGGTTAGTGAGGATATTCAGTGTATGTATGGATCATGGTGAGGTGCCTGAGAATTGGCAGAATGTATATATAGTGCCATTGTATGAAGCTAAGGGGAATAATATGAATGTTCAAACTACGAAAGTATAAGTTTGTTAAGTATACCTGGTAAGTTGTATGGGGGAGTACTGATTGAGAGGGCATCAGAGCATTAGATTGACAATGAGCAGTGTGGTTTCAGAAGTTTTAGAGGATGTGTGGATCAGGTGTTTGCTTTAAATAATGTGTGAGAAATATTAAAAAAAGCAGATGGATTTGTAAGATGGCATTTATGGATCTAAAAAAGGTATATGATTGGGTTGATAGAAATGTTTTGTGGAAGATCTTAAGAATATAATATGGATTTGGAGGTAAGCTGCTAGAAGGAGTGAGAAGTGTTTATAAAGGGTGTAAGTTATTATGTACAAGTTGGAAGAGAGGAGAGTGAGTGGTTCCAGGTGAAGGGTGGTGTACAGCAGGGGTGTGTGATGTCACCATGGTTGTTTAATATGTTTATGTATGGGGTGGTGAGAGAGGTCTATGCAAGAGTCTTGGAGAAAGGGGAGAGTATGAAGTTTAGGGATGATGGGATGGCCTGGGAAGTGAGTCAGTTGTTTGTTGATGATGCAGAAGTTGGTGACTAAGTTTGAAAGAGTGTGTAAAAGGAGAAAGTTGAGAGTGAATGTGAATAAAAGCAAGGTTATTAGGTTCAGCAGGGAAGAGGGATGATTTTAGTTGGGAAGTAAGTTTGAACGGAGAGAAATTGGAGGAAGTGAAGTGTTTTAGATATCTGGGGGTGGACATGGCAGCAAATGGAACCATGGAAGCAGAAGTGAGCCATAGTATGGATGAGGGGGCGAAGGTTCTGGGAGCACTGAAGAATGTCTGGAAAGAGAGAAAGTTATCTGGGAGGGCATTAATGGGTATTATATGGATGTGAGGCACGCACTATAGATAGGGATGTGTGGAGGAGGGTGGATGTGTTGGAAATGAAATGTTTGAGAACAACATGTGGTGTGAAGTGGTTTTATTAGGAAGCAATGAAAGGATAAGATAGACGTGTGGTAATAAAAAGATTATGGTTGACAGAACAGAAGAAAATGTATTGAAATGTTTTAGACAGATGGAAGGAATGAGTGAGGAAAGGTTGACAAAGAAGATATATGTGTCAGAAGTGAACAAGAACAGGGAGACCAAATTGGAGATGGAAGGATTGAGTAAGAAAGATTTTGAGCGATTGGGGCCTGAACATGCAGGAGGTTGAAAGATGTGCATGGTATAGAGTGAATGGGAATGATGTGGTTTACTAGGGTCTGTGTGCTGTCAGTAGACTGAGCCAGGGCATGTGAAACATCCGGGGTAAACCATGGAATGGTCTGTGGGGCCTGGATGTGGATTGGAAGCTGTGGTTTCAGTGCATTACACATGACATTTCGTGTATGGCTGTGAACAGATGTGACCGCTCCATCTTTTTCCTGGTGCTACTTTGCTGATGGAGGGAGCAGCTATAGGGTGGGGGTAGAAGAGAAGAATGTATATGTTATTATTATTTTCATTGCTTTCCTGCATTTGTGCTGTTTCCTGTGGGGCAGGGTGGCATCGGGAATGGATGATGGTGAACATGTATGAATATGTACATGTGTATACATACTTCCCACGTATCTCACCACGTGTCGTAGAAGGCAACTAAAGTGGGTGGGAGCAGGGGGCTGGAAACCCTCCCCTTCTTGTATTTCAGTTTCTAAAAATGGAAACAGGAGTCAGGCGGGGAGTGCTCATCCTCCTTGAAGGCTCAAATTGAGGTTCTGAATGTGTGTGGATGTAACAAAGTTGAGAAGAAAGGAGAGATAGGTAACATGTTTGAGGAAAGAAACCTGGATGTTCTGGCTTTGAGTGAAATGAAGCTCAAGGGAAAAGGGGAAGAATGGTTTGG
>JAYMFT010011516.1:0-16854 GCA_038088735.1 Panulirus argus
AATATATATATATATATATATATATATATATATATATATATATATATATATATATATATATATATCAACAGTGTCATCGACAACGCGGGACAGCCATAAGTTAGGAAACAAGTAATATACTTTATTTTTGTCGATGTAGAGATCTGCGTGTGCCTAATGCGTGGAATGAGTTAAAACCGAGGCAGATTCTAGGAGAGTTACAACAGTGTTTACATGCAACTGAAATTTTGTTTATCCTGCAGTTGTGTCTTCGTCCCCATATCAACATTCCATGGTTCCAGGGGAATGGCGGAAAGAAATGTTTCATGGAGTTGGCAAAATTGTGATTTGTACTTGAAATTTTGCCTTGATTTACATAGAAATGGCGTGTGTTAATGCTATTATTTCTCTGAATATTATTGTTCCGCCAGAAGAATCCAGCTGGTGGAAAGAGGATAAACTTGCCCGCCCACAGCAAGGTGAACTGTTTATCAGCCAACCGACCAGTGGAAAGAGGAAAGGACAGTGTTAACCTTTCTTTCTTTCTCTCTCTCTTTCATTAAATAGAATCACAGTGATGAGAACACAGCTTTGTGTAGATCTGGAGGTAATCTTCTTGATCCCTGAGCAGCCTCTCAGTCTGGGGTGGGTCATTCCGAGAAAGTTCCATTGTCCTGGACGGCAGCAGGTGCTGGAGAGAGAGCTCTCGGGATTCCGTGTCCTGTTGTAACGGGAAAATCTGCCTCATAATAGCCCCCGTAGGTATATTGGCGTAACTAATTAGCCAACCCTAAAATGCTCACCTCTTCGTCCCTAAGAGGTCATATCGTGGTGGTCATGTCCAGGGACCACCACCCACGTAAACCTTAGGGGAATGGCAGGCCCGCCAGTGGTCCGCCCCGCTGAGCGTGCGGCCGGGAAGCTTTAGATCACCCCGACTCACAAGTTACAGCGCTTGAAGGCTGAGGCGCTGGCATTCAGTGACAGGCAATGTTGAGACACTAAAGATCTCCCAGATGTTGGTCTCGTTCGTTGGACATTTAACTGTGCCTGTGTGTGTTTGTCTTGTAGGTAGAACTTAGGTTCAAGATTTCTCTCTCCTCCATTGAGATGAATTAAGCATAAAGAAAAAACTGTCTGATGTTCTGTGTTAGAATCTCCCCTCAGTCATGTATCTTATTATTCTGACCGACATCATTACTGCTGCCGGTGTTGATAGACTTGACCGCCAGACATGACTTGACTTGACCTCCATAGATCCCCAGCCGCTGTTGTCTCTGCTCTTGTATAGGCCACGGAGCTGAAGCTCTCTGGGAGTTCACATCGGAAACTACAGCTCCACCCACTGATTAAAAAAAAGACTTCTGTGATCTTTATATGCTGAAATATCCACCGGAACTACACAAGACACATAGGAATATCAGCTTTCTCATAACTGCCAGTAGACTCGTTCCTGATTTTATGAAAATGCTGCACAACCAGTCTAGCAGTAGCCCAAGAAGTGCCTCTAGGATTCTCCATCGACACGAGACCCATGAGCAAAGAACGTGGCCAGGTGTATGATGCTGTACAAGCTTCATGTTGTTTGCCGTTTGCCACTAGTGTTACTCCAAGATAAGGCAAAACCGACCCAATCTGAGTGAGGGTGCATGTCTGGGATGGCCGGATGCCACTGGTGGACTGTACGGGAGACCATCCGGAAACGAGAAGTCCACCAAAGAAATCAGAACTTTGAAAGGATTCCCATAGCGCATGGAGAGTCCACTTGTGCTGTGAATTAACTTTATATTCCCTGTGAGAAGCTCAGCCGGCACCTCCTGCTGCTCCGTCCACGTAGAGCGTGACCATTTTGCGTCAGACACGAAGTAATGAAGACGAATCCAAAGTCTATTTGCTTACCGTAATCACCACAGGTGGCAGGACTGGGGCCAAACTAAGGGACGGGAGTCAGGAGGGGTTCATTGCAGTAAAGACATGCATAAAGCTGGGTCTATTGCCATCATACATCGATGCATAACGTTCCAACCTACATCTAGTAAAACATGCCAATTCACCTCACAGGAATAAGAGCTTGTTCATCCATTTCGGGAAGACATGGGACACAGCAAGGATGCATTAGTCACCTGGCCACAACAAGGGTGTATTAGTCACCTGGCCACAACAAGGGTGTATTAGTCACCTGGCCACAACAAGGGTGTATTAGACACCTAGCCACAACAAGGGTGCATTAGTCACCTTGCCACAACAAATGTGTATTAGTCACCTTGCCACAACAAGGGTGTATTAGTCACCTGGCCACAACAAGGGTGTATTAGTCACCTTGCCACAACAAGGGTGTATTAGTCACCTGGCCACAACAAGGGTGCGTTAGTCACCTGGCCACAACAAGGGTGTATTAGTCACCTGGCCACAACAAGGGTGCATTAGTCACCCGGCCACAACAAGGGTGCATTAGTCACCCGGCCACAACAAGAGTGCATTAGTCACCTTGCCACAACAATAATGGCATTACTCACATGGCCACCACAAAGCCATCATTGGTCACTTGTGGCCACATTCACAGACTGAAAAGCATTTCCCCAGTAACGTTTGTGACGACAACAACTAAAGGGAAACCACAGTGGGAAAAAAGAAACGTTGTGTTACCCATAACGTTTCGGAAGAGTTCCTGGGAGAGGGGTGTGTGTGTGTGCGTGGGAGGGTGGGGTGTCAGGGAGTCGAGCGGAAACACTGCTGCCCTACATTCCTCTCTGGTGACTGACTGATCGACATACTCTAGCACGGCGGTACGACCTTCAGCTCTGACGGCTCGGCCTTTGTACCAGACCGTTTATGGTTGGTTGGGTCACGGGCTGCATCATCATATTTTCCGGGGGTCGTACCCTCGTGATCAAGGGTCGTAATGTATTGTCGTGTTCAAGATTTGTCCTGTCGCTCTCAAGGGTCGAACGCGAGGACCCAATGATCGAACTGTCGAACCCAAGGGTCGAACCATGGCGCTCAGGGGTCGTATCGTTCTGCTCGAGGGTCGTATCTCTCATGCTCAGCGGTCGCATCGTCGTGCTCGAGGGTCGTACCTCTCATGCTCAGGGGTCGCATCGTCCTGCTCGAGGGTCGTACCTCTCATGCTCAGGGGTCACATCATCGTGCTCGAGGGTCGTACCTCTCATGCTCAGAGGTCGCATCGTCGTGCTCGAGGGTCGTACCTCTCATGCTCAGGGGTCGTATCGTCGTGCTCGAGTGACCATGGAATGTCAGCAAACTAGACGTGCAGGTTATCACAGGCTGCTCCACGCCCAGTGCTCCCGATTAACCCGGCAAAAAAACACACGTGAAATGGCTGTGTCTATCTGCCCATTTTCTCCTCTATACGCTGAGTATCGAGCACACACTGGCCATGCAAAACCCCAGCGTGTAAACAGGTAGAAATATTACAGCGGCCGAGCTCAGGTCGGGTTAGCCCCTCTCTTGGGGTACGGGGGTATTGGGAGGGAGGCGTGGCCGGGAATGTGATAAATGTCAATTAGTTGAATAAGTCTGTGTGTGTGTGTGTGTGTGTGTGGATAGTTACCCATTTTTACTGTACGGGGAGGAACTTCTAAACTCGTGGGGTTTTGTTACTTGAACTCACCCTACGATCATTCAACTTTTTACACCTCTTTATGCTGTCCACACTTACAGTTTCATGATTCAGTTTATTCCAAACATCCAAAACTTGCTTATGCACCTGGCCATGAGAAGAAAGATAGATCATGAGAGACAAGTGTTTTGGGAGCAGCTGAGTGAGTGTGTCAGCAGTTTTGATGTTAGAGACCGGATATTAGTGATGGGTAATTCAAATGCGAAGGTGAGTAACGTACCAGTTAAGGGTTTAACTGGGGGGGGGGGCACGGGATGTTAAGTGGGAATAGTGAGAAGACTGTGAAGATGTGTGCCGAAAAATGACTAGTGACTGGAAACGCCTGGTTTAATATGAGAGACATTCTCAAGTATATGTACGTGATTAGGAAAGATGGTCAGCTAGCATTACTGGTTTACATACTAATTGGCAGCGGGTCAGTTGTTGTTTGCTGATGACACAGCACTGATGAGAAACTGCAAAAAACTGGTGACTGAGTTGGGCAAAGTGTGTGAAAGGTGGAAGCTGAGAATAAATGTGAATAAAAACAAGGTTATTAGGTTCAGCAGGGTTGAGGAACGGGTTAGTTGAGGTGTGAGTTTGAATGGAGAGAATTTTGAGGAAGTGAAGCGTTTTAGATACCTAGGAGTAGGGATGGCAGCGAATGAAACCATGGAAGGGGAAGGGAGCAATAGGATGGGTGAAGGGATGAATGTTCTTGGTGGATGAAGAATGTATGGAAAGAGAGGTCTTTATTGTGGAGAGCAAAGATGGGTATGTCTGAAAATACAGTAGTCCCATCAATGCAATATGAGTGAAGGCATGGGCTGTAGGTGAGGATGTGTGGAGGATGGAAGTATTAACGTCTCTATTTTTCAGTTAACGTCCGGCCTTGATGTGGATTTTTTGTCCACCGTAGAAAAATAAAGAACAAATCATGTGACTGAAAGAGCTGAAGAGGGTGAATTGAAATGGTACGGACATGTGGAGAGAATGAGTGAGGAGAAATTACTAAAGAGGATATATGTTTCAGAAGCAGAGGGAACAAAGAGACGGGAGAGAGAGAGAGTTGGAGATTTAAGGACGAAGTGAAAAAGATTTTGAGTGGTCGGGGCCTTGATGATGCAGGAGGGTGAAAAACATGCACGGGATAGATAGAACAGGAATGATGTCGTATACAGGGGACGATGTGCTCTCAGTGGACTGAAGCAAGGTATGTGAAACGTCCGGAGCCTGGTTGTGGATAGTGGGCTGAGGTTTCAGTGCAATGTACACGACAGTTAGATAAAGGATGTGAGCGAATGCGGCTTTTCTTCGTCTGTTTCTTGCGCTAATGCGGGAAACGGCGAAAAAGTATGATATATATATATATATATATATATATATATATATATATATATATATATATATATATATATATTTATATTGAAAGTACCTTCCACCTTTTAAATTGTGTCACTGACTCTGCGGCTGTTATACAGTTGGAAAGATGTTCATGGAAACTATGCTTAAATTATTTTCGACAGGGGTACCTAGTGACAGCACTAGGATCCCGATTCCTCTATCAAGGAATAAAGTATTAGAACTGAACTGAACTGATATGTTTTCAGTTTTCTATGATTCAAGGAACCACAACCCTGACATATACGTTCAAAATCATACGGAATTCAACATCGTACACGGTCCAGTAAGTTAGTGCTGTGTTACGATAATCAACACAGATAATCAGATGATCCATCTTGAAATTCATATCATCAACAGATAAGAATCTTCAAAATTGTAATATACGTGTGTTGATACTTTAATCAAATCTGTCTTCATAAGATACAAACAGAATGGGACACGATTGTACAGTGTTGAATTTATTGAGTCTATATCTTGATAGAAAGTTATGGCCAGAAAACTATTTGCCACAATTTTTTTGCATGTTGTTTCCATGGTAACCCGGCCTACAAATACCCGGGGTTTATAGTATCTACTTGCTTTCTTCGAACAGTTATTGAAATCCGATGATTATTGCTCAGGTTTTCGCGCAAATAGAAGCGTAAAGGACAGGCTCAGTACGGAGCTCATCCATATCACCCTCCCCACAGCGAGGCGGGTGTAGATGGTAACGACGCCCACATTTTAAGTTCAGGGAACTGAGGTGGGTCGGTCGGCGGGTGCATGACGCGGCCCTTCCCCCACCTGTGGTGGGGGCAGTGAGGTGCGACACACCCCTAAGGACAGGGAGCTACCACATTTCCTTTGGTAAAAAGGGAGCAGGGCGTTGCCCCATGTTTCCAGGGGCATGGGGAGCCACATGTCACTGGGGGTGAACGAGGGTTGGGACTATTTCTACCAGGACATTGGGGCCAATTCCGACCAAGAATCCGGATTAAAGTTTCTTCGTACACCTTCCAGTGTGGAGTCTGGTGCATAACTCGTAATTTTCGTATACTGCCAGTCCTGCCAGGAACCCTCTTTCTTCCGTCCAGAATGCGAAATCGAATTTTTGTTCGGTGTTTGTACTTGAGTGACAAGAAAGGCGAATGAATGACGAAAGTGTAGCTTATACACGAGAAAAGGTATATAAATGTATATTATTAATGTAAACGCACAGAAAAAGAAATATATATACATGTGAAAAAATGAATGCAATCTGTGCGTCGGGCGTAAATGAGTGTGTGCACCGGTGTTAATAACCAGCAGGACGGCGTCGGCCTGAGCACCGGGATCCATGCTCACGTCCTCCTCCAGGCCCTCCAGCAGATTAGGCTGACAAATCCTGGATCTCACACCAGCGCGTTTCAAATTGTTTTTTTGTTATGTTTCTTCTTATCATCATTCACTTATATCTCATTCCTTCATTTTGGCGCCAAATGACTAGAAACTTGGGAGGTACGTATCTGGGCTCAATACACACCCTAGATATTTCATTTTATCTTTTTTTCTTGTTTAGGTATTTTGAAGGATTTTATGGGGTTAGAATTCAAATATCCCAAAAAATACACACCCTAGATATTTCATTTTATCTTTTTTTCTTGTTTAGGTATTTTGAAGGATTTTATGGGGTGAGAATTCAAATATCCCAAAAAAGGATATTCCAGTCTGTTGTTCCATACAGTTTCAGTCAAATGAGACGAAAGACTATATGCAGATACCTATCAACAAGCCACAGACAAAACTCAGGATGAATTTGTGATTTGAGACATTTCTACTATAATGTAAGGGCCAGTGCTCACTGAAAACACTTTTCTGGGCCGTACTTCAATCAATGATCACGAAATTTGGCACAAAGACATGTTTTTCCGCACCATGAACCAAGTCCATATCAGATTTATTTGGCAACTTTTGTCTGCTCTTTATAGTTCAAAGGTCATCAATTACACAATGTGTTTGGCCATTTCTTGGCTAAATTTCAGTCAATGTTCATGAAATTTGGCACAAGGATGTCTCTTCACTTACCTCACATGATGCTGATGATAGATATGTGACAACCATTTCAAGACTCCTTTAGAGATCGAGTGTTACCCTTTCTTTTCATGCTGCTGATCCGAAAAGTTTCTTTCAAGCGTTGATGAACCTCAACTCAGCAACGTCCTGATGAGTCTTGGCACATTTACGGTGTAACAAAGATGGGTGCGCCCACAGACCGATCCAATGACCATGACTGCAAGAAACAGTCGTTTGGAGCCACCAACAGCACCAACAGTAAGCCCGTTCGGTCCTCAGTAATGAAGTTTGTGGTGGTGGGTGCCTACAGACTTGATACTGATAACAGAGAGCGGGCAGTCATAAGACAAGGGCTCGAACGTGGAAGAGATTTGGCGATGTAACAGCATTTTCTAAAAACAAATGTCGGGATAACCTGGGGACGCCACCTGATCATCCCCAGGCCTCGTCATAATGGTACCCCACGCCAGGTAAAGGCGACCCTCCGGGCGTGGCATATACCTCGTAGGTACGCGAGAGGCTTGCATGCTATCCATCAATCTTGCGTACGCCTGAGCAGTAGTTAAAAGTACTTGGACGACTTTGCTTGCCGAAGATAGAGTAGATCATGGATTCAGTGGAAGGAGATGGGGGTGGAGACTAGATGTGGAATCATCCAAAGTAGAAGTAGAGGGGAAAAAATGGTTTTATTGGCCGGAAAGTTAGCTACAGGTTGATGTGGTCGGACAAGAGGAGGAAAGGTTGCCTTACAGAGGTAACTGGATAGACTTTAGGTTAAGGACTGGATAGATTTATCAATAGTAGAGGGAATAACATTAGTACACTTTCTTTTATGATGGCGTGCTAGGCTCTACAAATAACGGCTTTGCAATGATTCCAAGCAAAAATAAGGAGACTGAAACTCTGGATAGGGGAAGATCTTCATGGTCTGATATGCCGTGTTCCTGATGCGGTAGGCAACAGAGCAATAGTGATGAAGCTGTTACTGAAGGGGATAAAGATTTTGTAGAAGAAATGTAGAGCTTCATCCCAGCCAAGATGACCTCAGCTGTATGGTCAGCACAGCTGGAGGTATCCCAGACGGTGAAGCAGTGCTAGTCCTTAAGATAGTTAGGATACATGTTATGAAAGGAAGTACTGAAGCTAGCATTTTGAGATGAGGGTTAAAGAGTGGACGTATTTAGTTTGAAATTATACAAATTAGACAATGGTCAGAAGACCCTTAAGGAGAGAAATAATGTTTTTATGAGGAGGTTCAGAGGAGAAAGAGAGGTCGTGCTGGTGGAAAGACGGTTTTGACGATCAGGAGGAACTCATGTAAGGTGTTTGTTTATTTGTTCCAGCTTTTTAAGAAGGGATGAAAGGGTTTCGATTCCAGCAAGGTCAACCCGAACATGGCCAGCTAAACTTTGTATTGTATGTTGAAATCCCCTTCTTAGAGAACCTCAACACTTGGATGTGAAGAGAGCAATGCCTTGTAGTAGGAGGTTGAAGTTGCAGGAATTTTGGAAATGTACATTGAACATAGAAACATAGTTATAGAGGGTAGAGAAATCTTAAGTCAAATGCCTACAAACTTCAAACTGTGTTAGCCCATTACCCAACACTGTATTCGCCCATTACCCCACACTGTGTGTGCCCATTACCCTGCTGTGTTAGCCCATTACCTGTTTAACACTGTGTGTGCCCATGAGGCGATCAATAGGTAATATTTGTACTACTATAAGCATAAGCGCCGCCCTTAGAGTTCATGGTAAATATTTGCTGGAGATTTCATTGTGAAAAGGCGATGCAGCCTTAGCCAGTTGGGCTTGAGAAAGATTAGGTGTGGGAGCATACAGATGATTGTCGTCACAAGGGAGGTTCAACCTGAGACCACGAACGTTGCAGAATTAGATAGAAATAGCGCCAGGTCTTGGGTGCAGTGAAAACGAGGCGGGTCTTAGTCGCTTGATGTTAGTTGTTGGGGCTCCAGGAACTGTGCAGACTTCTCTGACCGACGGCGCCATCCTCATACATCGATAGATATATCGCTTGAACGCATTTCCAGACTCGTGTGAAAATCAGGTTAGCAAATTTGTGATTTACACTTACATTTGTGGTACATGGTGTCAAGAGTTTTACACGATATTGGGAGTGTATGTGTGCGTGTTTGTGGAATTTGTTTCAGCAACGCTCGTACTGTTGGGACAGGGAAGGGAATGTGACAGCCATTGAAGTACTGGTTCACTACGCAGTCTTCATGGTCCTTCCCGACAGCTGCACGGTGGTACACACATATCTCTGGTCGATGCCCAACACCACAACACTGTGTGTCCATTACTATATTGTGTTCGCCTATTACTACAACACTGTGTGCTCATTACCATACTGTGTTCGCCTATTACTACAACACTGTGTGCCCATTACCATACTGTGTTCGCCTGTTACTACAACGCTGTGTGCCCATTACCATACTGTGTTCGCCTATTATTACAACGCTGTGTGCCCATTACTATACTGTGTTCGCCTATTACTACAACACTGTATGCCCATTACCATACTGTGTTCGCCTGTTACTACAACGCTGTGTGCCCATTACCATACTGTGTTCGCCTATTACTACAACACTGTGTGCCTATTATCGTCTATAACTACAACATTGTGTGTCCACTATCATACTGTGTTCGCCTTTATCTACAACACTACAACACTGTGTGCCCATTACCATACTGTGTTCGCCTATTACTACAACACTGTGTGCCCATTATCATACCGTGTTCGCCTATATCTACAACACTTTGTGCCCATTACATATGGTGTTCGCCTATTACTCAAACACTGTGTGCCCATTACCATACTTTGTTCGCCTATTACTACAACACTGTTTGTCCATTACCATAATGTGTTCACCTATTATTACAACACTGTATGCCCATTACCATACTGTGGTCACCTATTACTACAACACTGTGTGCACATTATCATACTGTTTTCTCCTATTTCTACAACACTGAGTGCCCATTACCATACTGTGTTCGCCTTTTACTACAGCACTGTGTGCCCATTACATATGGTGTTCGCCTATTATTACAACACTATGTGACCATTACCATACTGTGTTCGCCTATTACTACAACACTGTGTGCACATTATCTTACTGTGTTTGCCTATTTCTACAACACTGAGTGCCCATTACATATGGTGTTCGCCTATTACTACAACACTGTGTGACCATTACCATACTGTGTTCGCCTATTACTGCAACACTCTGTGACCATTACTATACTGTGTTCGCCTATCACTACAACACTGTGTGCACATTACCATACTGTGTTCGCCTATTAATACAACACTGTGTGCCCTTTACTATACTTTGTTCGCCTGTTACTACAACATTGAGTGCCCATTACCATACTGTGTTCGCCTATTACTACAACACTGTATGCCCATTACCATACTGTGTTTGCCTATTACTACATCACTGTGTGTACATTATCATACTATGTTCGCCTATTTCTGCAACACTGTGTGCCCATTACATATAGTGTTCGCCTATTAATACAACACTGTGTGCCCATTATCATACTGTGTTCGCCTATTACTACAACACTGTGTGCCCATTACCATACTGTGTTCGCCTATTACTACAACACTGTTTTCCTGTTACCATACTGCGTTCACCTATTATTACAACACTGTGTGCCCATTACCATACTGTGTTTGCTTATTACTACAACACTGTGTGCCCAATATCATACTGTGTTCGCCTATTTCTGCAACACTGTGTGCCCATTATCATACTGTGTTCGCCTATTTCTGCATCACTGTGTGCCCATTACATATGGTGTTCGCTTATTACTACAACACTGTGTGTCCATTAGATATGGTGTTCGCCTATTACTGCAACACTGTGTGCCTATTGCCACACTGTGTTCGCCCATTACCGCACCACTGTGGGTGCCCACAACTAGAAGGCTTGCTCGTTTATTCTAAAGGTGAGGAGCGACAGTCTGACGTATTATCACGTTAAGAAAGACAGCGTTCATGTTGGAGTCATAATGTGGCAGCATCTGAGACGCTGGCAATTTCCTGTTCCGAATAAATGGTTGTCTTTACGTCTACATTCGTTCCTGAGCCTTCCCACTGAAAACTTTGTATATGCCAGCGTGAACTATAAGTATCATTCTGACCCTGTTATCTCTCTGTTGGCGAATTTTCGATCTTGTTGGCTAAACAAGGAATCGCATGGTCTTTCAGATCAAATTCGTGTATGAGCTGATCAACCTGCACCTCATATCGAGCGACAGTCTTGACACTGCAACTGGCTTGGAGGGTGTTTATGCGGGATTTGCTTAACACACACCAAGGTCTACTGTGTGTTGATTGAAGATCCCTTCTTTTTCCACATAAGTTAATTATCTTTATATCTGTTATGCTTCCAAAGTTATTTTCGTTCTGAGAGAGAGAGAGAGAGAAAGAGAGAGAGGGAGGGAGGGGAACGAGTATAGAAGATACTTAGTAAGAAACATCCCATCATCAGGCCCTTATCACGATGTCTATGACCGCTCACCATTTCTTCCTGCGGACCATAGTTGTCACAGCTGTGGCTTTCTTATGATGATCTCCGTGGCAGCAAAATGAAACTAAAAGTGGCCTCCCTTCCCTGCCTTGGGTGGGCTGTTAAAAAAAATGTGGTCGTGGTATTATGAAGGTGAACCAGGTTCACCTTCTCGAGGCCCGGGGTTATCATAGTTCCCGACATTAAGGATTAGTAACCCCATTGCATATTTTCTTTTCTTTTATCAAGAATATGCATTAATACTAATCCTTTTGAATGATACACGCTCTCTGGAGGATGTGCCAGTCAGGATGATCATAGTAACGATCGTCATTTTAAAGGATATTTTCATATAAAGAAGAACTTTGATATTGAGCGAAGTGTCAGAGCAATCATTAACGTGTCTTGTTAGTACCTTAAAAGTTTTTTCTCTCCTTTGTTAGGAATTTTACACGACACGAAACTCAAATTCGTGATCAGGAGCAGCATCGTGAGTGACTCACGGCTGGGTAGGAAGGGTAGGTCACCGGAGAGGATTTCATAATTGCTCATTTGTTTCATTCTTTTTCATCCTTCTCAAAATTCGAGAGGTGATGCTTGCGTGACACGTTTAGAAGGAGAATAAGATAGACTTTTCTGCATCAATTCATTTAATTTCATTGCTTTTTTTTTTAAGAAATATTTACGGTTCATGTACATAACACGCTTTTCTTGTATCATTCTTTGTATTCATCTAAATGAGTGGCCTGTTTTACTGCGATGACTTCTCTGAACTTTCCGACAGTTACCAGACAGTCAAACACTGAAATTCTCAATATAGATGAGTATGATGAAACAAGTTACGGTGTAGAATGAAATTTACTTCAACTTGAAGTAAGATATAACTTATATATAAGTGAGTAAACATAATCTTTTTATCAAATAAGTAGAAGAAAGTAAGCGCACCAGCAACTATGTACACAGTGACGTCATAGGAGGGCGCGTATCCTGTATCTTTTATATAATATTGTACAGTTTATTTAATTATGTTCTCGACAATGAATATTATTCTAACCTAACTAGGGATAACAGATTGATTTGTCTTTGAGTAATTCCCGAATTTGGTGGTGAACTCTATCACCAGAATTAGAGAAATGATAGTAAGCGGGCGAGATTGTCAACACGACTGTAGTAGGCGGCCGCCTGGGAAAGGGAAGTGATCTCCCGCAAAGTCTGAAAATATGCTAGTCTACCATTTGTAGTTCAGTGTAGTGTTAGTGTCAAGTGAAGACGTCATGAGTGACAGAAACACGCGTAGGATTAGTGAACTGGTGAAACAGACTGGGAACAACGATTGTGCTGATTGTGGATTGCAAAGTAAGATGAAGAAGTGGGTTATAGAATAAGACAATGTATATATCTCTCTCCCTGTACCATCATGCATGCATTGCCAGCCTGGGAGTGGCCCTGCCCGTCCGGCCAGGCTGTCAAGTGTTGACTAGTGGTATGGACCCATTGGGTCGAGACCTCTTGTCTGATTCTAAGTTGCTTTATTCGTACAGTTATCGACATCTAGGAGGAGATTGATCACCGTTCATAGTGTCATTAATCCATTTAGTTAGGTCTGGTGGTGGCAGGAGAGTGAAAAATAAGGTCATTGTTTCTCATTTCTTTAAATTGTCTGTTAAACATTGAGTGTGTTCATTGACAAGGCTTGTCTAAGAAGTGGGGGTTGATTGTAAAATAAAAAAGATATTGAATATGATGTAAATAGATTTCATTAAGGAAATTTGGAGTGCAATGAGGTAATTGTTTGAAGCATTTATGGAGGTCATTATCAAAAGCCTAAAGACAACTCTGCATTTTTGGGGTACAGTAAGGTTTTTGGATCTCCACTTAATTTTCTCCAGTAATTAGATATTTTCAGTTTCTCTTCAGAGAATCAGAAATGCAGTAACAGATCTAAGCAAAATCTTGGTAAAGTTCCAGTATAGGGGCAAAACAAATGAGCTTAGAAATTTTGGATGAAAGACATATCAGTGGACTCCTTGTAGATAAAACAAGTGATTTGAAATGGAAGGAACTGGTATATTATTCTTCAGTCACAAGATTAGTTTTTCAATGAGTGGGCAAGGCTTTGGGGGCTACGTAGGTCTGAAGGCTGGGGCTTCCAACTGCTTGGTCGACCAAAAACCCAATCCAGCTCTGCCTGGGGAGTGGGGTTGAACACCTCCTTGAAGACTTCACCAAATGTTTACCAGGTTCTGAAGATAAAAGAAATTATATGGTAAAAACTAGGAAAATATATGAAAATTAGCAAGTACCATATTAATCAAAGCAAATCTTGTATAATCTAGCTTAGCACAGGATAATATAACAGGTATCATTACCATTTTGGATATCGAATGAATTTTAGGTTAGGTTTGTAAGGTTAAGTTTGATATGGTTGAAATTGTTTTTGATGTCTTTTGAACAATTCTGACCTTCAGTTTTATTGCAAATTGCTACTTTTTGTGATTTTCACCACCCAGAACCCTGGTACCCAGGTGGATGTCTGAAAGGGTAATAATGTTACCACATAACATGCAATATCACATCTTAATCATGTTGTGACCTATCCTTTTATTGTGTCTTAATACACCTAAAGTGCAAAAATGTTTGTAAATTGATCCATGATTGGCACTGGTGACAAGTACATATACTATTAGTATAATTTATGTTTTCAGTAAGAATTCAGTCATTAGTTAAGTACATATACTACCAATTTAATTTGTTTTTCCTAAAAGAATTCAGTCATTCAAGTACATATACTACCATTTTGATTTATTTTTTTCAATTAGAATTGAGTCAATTCATTCAGGTGTTGGGAAGTGAGCTCTAGTTCCAGATTTATCCATTTAACTGTATACAAACATTCTTTGTTGTTTGAAATACATAGATTTGTGCAAAGAAAATTGACAGACATGGGTATATTCAAATCACATACAGTTGGCATAGGCAATAATTATCTATCATTTATAAATTTTTTTTTTGTAAGTCTGATAATGAAGAAGATTGAATGTGGTAATGTATAGTGGAAATGTATTGACATAAATTTTGGCATGTAACAAGGAAAAATAGAGTGGAAGAGTCCTGGGAGAGAAATGGAGGAAGAATGCATGGAATGGTGTATGCGAGGGAGGCATGTAAGGACAGGGGATGTGGAGGCTCTGTTGCTGTCGCCATCCCCTTGATAACAGTTCCCGAAGGTAAAAGGCATCAGAAATATAGATAGATATATATATAAACTTTCGACAGGTTGAAACCTGTATACATATGATGTCACAGTCTTAACTCTTAAAGTATTGAACACTTAAAACTTGGGGGGGGGGGGTTCCCTAGGACTGAGATTTGTAAAAGGAATTAAAAATTATATTTATGTCCTATTGATTAATTGAAAATATCACTAAGGGTTAAGGAAAAAATTATATCTGTTGGTAAATTATCCATATTCCTTGATATATACAGGCACTTAGATATGGCTAGCATGCCAAGGTTATACCTCACCTCTTCATGGTATAAGGGTTAAATGATAACATTAGCTTTCTTTGCTGATGCTGTGACTTAAGGCATCTTTAAGTAACAATAAAACATGCCATCCACTTTATATAACTGCAAGAAAAGGCAGCCTGTATAAGCACAGAGAGGGTAACCATAGGGTCAGACATATTACTCTTTTTTTTTTGCAGGATTTTTCTTGGTGCTATTTATGGTTGTTTGCGATACATGCATCCCTTCATGCCAATAGAGTGCACCTTCCAATTCAAATGAGTTCGAGAAGAGGCAGCCTGTATGAGTACGGATCAATCCCCATAATGAAACCCATGTGGAGTGTAGATGTAGAAGGGTTAATGTTACCATCAAACAGATAAACATACATTTCAAGTAAATTACTGTGTTGAGTTTCTAGAAGATATTAAAAGAATATGGAAATTTTTAGTATATATTGTTTTAGTTTGTCTTTTAATGCAGCTTTATTTGTTTCAAAGTCTTATATACTGCATCGTCATCCATTGGATGGGGTAAACCAGTGGCTAAGTGGAAAAGAATAAGTTATTGCTTTATTGATTATAACATATGCAGAATCAGTGATGATATTGGAAATTTTATGAATTCTCATACATTTCAACAACAATAACATCATTGTGAATCTCATCAGCAGACCAGTTTAGTGTTTATATATTTCTGCTGTCAGTCAGTAACAAGACCAGGGTATATGAAGCAGCTGGAGGAAGCCACAGAAAAGTTTGTTGGGTTCAGTTGTGGATGGGGATGTGGTTTCAATGCATTACACATGACTGCTAGAGAAGGGATGTGAGTAAATGGGGCTACTCTTCAAATGTTCCTGTGATACCAGTGCATTACATATAATAGGTAGAAAATGATTATGAATGAGAGGGCTTTTCTTCATATGTTCCAGTGACACCTCACTAACATGGGAAAGGAACTGTGGTTTCGATGCATTACATATGACAGTTAGAATATGGATATGAGTGAATGGGACTTTTCTTCATAAGTTCCTGTGATACCTCACTGTTGTAGGAAACAGTGAGCAAGGAAAAATATTTTTACACTACATTTTGGCTCCAAAATGAGATTTTCATAGGGTCTTTTGATTTTTTACAAGCTGTTTTCCAATTTTAACATTAAGTAACCCCACATTTTCCTTGATATTCATAACCCTCACCATTGTTGCATTATTTTATATCATTCAGTGAAATGTGATGTGCCAAATAATGCTCCACATTTGTTGCTTGCTGTACTCTTTATACATTGCACCAGCATTGTGGAATAAAATCACTTATCCAAATGTATAAACATGTGCAGTGAAGATTTTTCACCATGTGCTTGGACGCATAGATGCCATTAATGATAGTAGAGTATTTCAAGTTTAGAATTGAAAAGTAAAGTAAATCTCTCCACATGAGAAGTTTGGTAAGGGTTTCTTAGAACCTATTGATTTTCTAAACTGTTTATTTTAATTTTCATATTTTAATTGCATTTTCTTTGATCATCACCTTTCTCACTTTCACTATATAGTGCCATATATATTATCATTATTGTTTATTATACTATCGCTGTTTCCTTTGTTAGCGAGGCAGCACCAGGAAACAGATGAAGAAAGAACCATCCACTCACACACACATCTATACACATATATGCATATACATGTTTATTTATTTATGTATTATACTTCATCGCTGTTTCCCGCGTCAGCGAGGTAGCGCTAGGAAACAGACGAAGAAAAACCCATCCCCCCGCA
>JAYMFT010011527.1:0-16853 GCA_038088735.1 Panulirus argus
ATATATATATATATATATATATATATATATATATATATATATATATATATATATATATATATATATATTATATGTTTGCCATTTTCCTCATTACTGACACAATGCAAGGAACAGTCAGGAACCAGTGTTCCAACTTCTAGAAATTGAAATACAAGAGTGGGAGTGTTTCCAGCCCCTACTTCCACCCTTCTTTTTCGCCTTCTACAATACATAGGGAATACCTATAAAGTTTTGTTCTGCCCTATGCTTAGGAATAGGTTTTGCATATATGTATCGAAAACTGAAACCACATTCACACTAAATCTAATGGTAAATTTCTAAATTTTGAAATGATTACTACAAAGTGAGAGATTGATTGCTACATAAAAGCTTGATTTAAAGTGCTTAACTACCATTGTATATGTGTAAGGATTGGCAGTAATGAAATTGCTACAGATTTAAGTAATTTAATGGAATGTATCACCACCAGTGTGCAAGATTTTATTCATAAGGATTAACGCTGGCAGTGTGTTAAGAAATATTCATAAGAAATGACTTAGGTATATGTTGCCTTATAACTGAAAAACGTGTATCTCTTAGGTGCCTGGGATGGTAGAATTCCAATCAGGAAGTTATTTTAGTATTTCAAAACCAGTTAGCCTTGTGGATCCACATCAGGGAATAGTTTAGTACATAAGCCATCCTCTTTTATCACCTGTAGACTAAGTAACATCCCCTGAGTGTACCAGTTCTGAAATTTGGTGTAGAGGAGATGCTTGAAGTAATTTTTGCCGTCATCTAGTGGCAGTTTTTGGGAAGTGTTATTTTGATTTATTTACATTTGATTATTGGCTAATGATTAGTTAATTTTTGTTTGGATGTTCGTTTGGCAGTCACTTAGTTATTGCAGTTCATTAGTATGTTTGTTAGATGGTTCATTTGTTTTGCTCATTTATTAGTCAGTTGTTACAGTTCAGTTGTGTGTTTGATAAATGGTTCATATGCTTTACTGATGGATTATATTGTATATAGAATTGAATCATCACAGTTTATGTCAGAATACAGAAATATATATCTCAATCATAAGCAGTCTTTCATCTTTGTGTGTGTTGGAAACCCACTGTTGTTCAAAATGTTACTTCTTAGCACAAGTAGAGATGAAGAGTGCCTCACTTCTTGAATATATTAGGCAGACCTGCATAATATGTTCATATATTATTCTTCAGTATGTAGCATTCATATGTATTAAGATGATTAGGCTTCTGTGTTGCAGCGGTTCTTTCTTGGCCATGAATCACATACAAATCCGCCTAGTTTCTAATACTGAATAAAATGATTTTTTTTTTTTACTGACAGACCAATACATTAGATTCCTTGAAATTTCAGCTGCCAATGAATTATATTTTGATCTGATCATCATGTTGTGAATATAATGTATAAGTAAAAGTTATTTTAATCATCGTGTATATGATGTAGTAATGTAGGTAGATGTTTCTCAAAAAATATGCTTACCACTCCAAATGTTTAGTGACATCCCGACCGCCACGACCTGGTGAAGTAAACAACAGGGACTACCAGTTTGTAACCCGAGAAGAATTGGAGGAGGAGGCCGCCGCAGGGACGTTAGTTGAACATGGAGAGTTCAAGGGTCACTTGTATGGCACCTCATCTGTCACCCTTAAATCTATGATTAACGCTGGCTACATAGTGGTGGTTACCCCGCACTATCAGGTTAGTGCCAGAATGCCCTGAAATTTGATCAGAATAAAAACTTTGTAGCAGGCATTATCATACCATCTAGAATATACTGCTTTAGGAAGATCTGATTTGAAAATTGAACATGATCTGACAGAGGAGAGACTTCATTTCATCCCCTCCTATTGCATAATTACTTTATTTATTCATGATAAACTTAACTTGTTATTTCTAATATACCTCTCAGTTTCAGTGTACACTGTTTTTATTCCTCCAAATAAATGTTAGTTTTTTCATATATTTCTCTAAAGTAGATCTTTGTCTTTTATTTCTCTAAATCAGTTCAGTCTATTTTTATCACCTGCTTAATTGGCAGAAACTTTAGTCACTGCAATTTTGTACCTCTTGCCATCATCAGTCACCTTTCATTTTCTCAAATCTACCAGATCAGCCAGATTTAAGCTTGATGTGGATATACTTTAGAATGGTCTCATTTAAGTAAGTTCATAGGATTTCATTGCAAATATCTTGCTTCATAGGCTGCCATACTTTATTGTCATCATTTGTTAATTTTCACCCCTGGAACCGTCAGGCCATATTGACTCAGTTCATCCTATTAGGATATTCCCAGCATTAGTTGATTAGAATTTATTCCACTCCTCTACTGTTAGCTTGCCTTCTTGAAAGCAAAAGGCCAGTAATGTTTTCCACCAAGTATTGTCCCTTGAAATCACATGCTGTATTAGCTTTCAAGAAGCTTAATGTTACATCTGTAAGCAGTGTGAATGTGTGATCATGTGCATTTTACAGAAAGAGAAGTTACGTATGTTTTATGTGGATTATAAGTCCAATGATTATTCTTGATTTGCCTGTCTAAACTTCATCTTTCATTTTCCAAGAATAATCTCAGTCTTGTGAACTTAGTCGACTTACAATATGTCAGGTTACTTAAGCTTTATAAGTTTTGTTTCCAGGGCATATTCCTCAAGCTGCACAGGCTTCGCAGGTTTTGTGAGTTTCATGAGGTGCACAAGCTCTGTAGATTTCAGCTCATGCTCTACTTCAGTTTGCTTTTGGTTTTCATGATGAAGATATTAAACCTAATGTTTTTTAAGAGCATGAGGTTTATGATGCAAAAATAGTTCCTTTCCAGCTAAACTCAGAAGTGGTTTCACATGTCTTAACTTGCAATTTTTATAGAAGCTTCTGTATATTCTTTACATCTTTTTCTTATCTTTATCTTGATGTTCTTTACTTATTTGAATGGATGTGGTCTTTATTCATCCAGATATCATCATTTATAAAAAATCTTTCCATCTCTTGTCCTACAACTTCTTTTGCGTTGTTTATTTTATGTCTGTATCTGTTATTTGCATGTGTGTGTGTGTGTGTGTGTGTGTGTGTGTGTGTGTGTATTTGTAGTGTGTGGGCATATCTTTTATGTGTTTGCTTGTGTAAATGTTTCATTGTAATTAATGGAAAAGTATCTGGCAAATGAAAATATGCTTTGCAAAATAGTGTACTTAAAGAGTGGTTTGAATGTTCAGAATTTCCAACATTACATTCACTAAGTCACTGATGCTTGACCCATGACTGATGCTGGGTCAGACATCGGTTTTAAAGGAGTCTTGATTCAGAGCATTAAAATTATTATCTCATTAATGATACAGTGTATTATTTTTATTGTATTTTTTTTCTATGGAGTTGTTTTCATTAGCTTCTAATCTAATGTATGAATTAACAGTTATCTATTTTTTTTCATACTTGATTGCCATTTCCTGCTAGCGAGGTAGTGCCAGGTACAGACGTAGAAAGGCCATATTTGGTAACATCCATTCTCTAGTTGTCGTATGTAATGCACCACAACCACAGCTCCCTGTCCACAACCAGATCCCACAGAACTTTCAGTGGTTTACCCTGGATGCTTCACATGCTCAGGTTCAGTCCAGTGATAGCACGTCGACCCCATTATACCACGTTGTTCCAGTTCATTCTATCCCGTGCATGCCTTTCACCTTCCTCTAGTTCAGGCCCCAATCACTCAGAATTTTTTTTCACTTCATCCTTCCCTCTTCAATTTGGTCTTCCTGTTCTCCTTTTTCCCACCACTTCTGACACATATATCTTCTTTGCCAATTTTTCCTTACTCATTATCCCCATATGTCCAAACTATTTCAGTACACCCTGTTCTGCATTTTCAGCCACACTCTCTTTATTACTCTTTTGGTTACTTACTATATCAAATTGCCTCACCACAAATTGTCCTCAAACATTACATTTCCAATACATTCATCCTCCTCCTCCCAGCTTTATCTATATCCCATGCCTTGCATACATATGACATTTTTGGGAATAATATTCCTTCAAACATACCCATTTTTGCCCTCACAGATAATGTCCTCTCTTTCCGCGTATTCTTCATTGCTCTCAAAACCTTTACCCTCTTCCACATCCTTAGATTCACTTCCTCCTCCATGGTTCTGTATGCTGCCATGTCCACTCTCACATATCTAAAACATTACACTTCCTCCAATTACTTATTTCCATTCAGACTCACATTCCAACAAACCTATTCCTTAACCAAGATAAATCTAATTACCTAGCTTTTATTTACATTCACTCCCAACTTTCAACTTTCTCCTTTCACATGCTCTTCCATACTCAGTCACCAGCTTTTACAGTTTCTCACTCAAGCTTTTACAGTTTTTCACTCAAATCCATAAGTGCTGTATCATCACCAAACAACAGTTGACTCACTTCCCAGCCCCTTCATCTCCCACTGTAATCTTGCCCCTCTCTCCAAGACTCCTGCATTTACCTCCCTCATCACCCCATACATAAGTATATTAAATAACCATGGTGACATCACACACCCCTGCTACAGACCAACCTTCACCTGGAACCATTCACTCTCCTCTCTTCCTACTCATACACAAGCCATACACCCTTGATAAAAACTTCTCTCTACTTCTAGCAGCTTTCCTCCCACACCATATGTTCTTAAGACCCTCCATAGAGCATCTCTATCAACCAAGTCATATACCTACTCCAGATTCATAAATGCTACATACATATCCATCTGTTTTCTCTACATATTTCTAACATATTCTTTAAAGCAAACACCTGATCCTCACATCCTGTACCATTTTTGAAACCACGCTAATCCTCCCCAATCTGATTCTCTGTTCATACCTTCACCCTTTCAGTCAATACTCTCCCATTACAACTTACCAAGAATAATCAATAAACATATACCTCTGTAGTTTGATATCTCTCCTCAGCTCCCCTTGCCTTTAAACAGTGGCACTATATATCAGTTTTGCCAGTCCTTAGATTCCTCACCATGATCCACACATACATTGAATATCCTTACCAACCAATCAACAACACAGTCACCCCCATTCTTAATAAAAGCAACAGCAATACCATGTTTCAACTTATATAAGGTTTTCACCACCTCTTCTCTCTTCACCAAACAACTCCCCATGTTTCTCTTACTTTGCATACCATCCCAACCCAAACACCCTACATCTGATACTCTATCATCAAACACATCTAACAGTCCTTCAAAATAGTCACTCCATTTCCTCCTCACTTCATCACTACCTGTTATCACTTTTCCATTTGCCCCCTTCACTGATGTTCCCATTTGTTATCTTTTGCATATTATATACCTCCTTCCAAAACATCTTATTCTACCTAAAGTTAACTTATAGTCATGTGCCTCAACTCTCATTTGACCTCTTTTCACTCCCTGCACCTTCCTCTTGACTTCCTGCTGCTTTCTCTTATATATCTCTCAGTCATTTCCACTCTTTCCATGTACAAATTGCCCAAATGCCTCTCTTTTCTCTTTCACTAGCAACTTTACTACTTCATCCACCACTCACTACTCTTTCTAATCTGCCTTCCTCGCACCTTTCGCATGTCACATGCATCTCTTGCACATGCCACCAGCTTAAAAACTCCCATACATCACTCATTTCCCTTGCTTCATTTGCTCTCACATTTTACCATTTTACACTAAATCTCTCCTGGTATTTCTTCATACAAGTCTCTTTTCTATGCTCCTTTGATATCACCAGTCTCTTCTCCCCCACATTGTTACCTCTTTTTTTGAAAATCTTTACAAATCTTCACCCTTGCCTCCACAAAATAGTGATCAGATATTCCACCAGCTGCCCCTTTCAGCATTTACTTACAAAAATCTTTCTTTTACATGCTCTTCAATTAATATGCAATCCAGTAATGTCTGCTGACCATCTCTCCTACTCACATATGTATCCTTGTGTATATCCCTCTTTTTAAGCCACGTATTCCCAATCACCAGTCATTTTTCAACACACAACTCCACAAGTTGTATTCCATTTCAATTCATAATGCTGAATACCCCATGCAACCCAATTATATCCACTGTCACATTACTTACCTTCGCATTTAAATTTCCCATCATTAATACCCAGTCTCTTACATCAAAATTGCGGATACTCTTATTCAGCTGCTCCCAAAACACTAGCCTCTCTTGATCTTTCTTCTCATGGCCATTTGCATAATCACCCATCTCTTGCCCTCCACTTTCAGTATTACCCACATTATTCTACAATTTGATTCCTTACACTCTATCCCACACCCCCACAAATCCTGCTTCAGGAGTCATGCTACTCCTTCCTTAACTCTTGTCCTCTCACTAACCCATGACTTTACTTCCTTTACATTTCCAAACCATTTTTCCCCTTTACTTTTGAGTATTGTTTCACTCACAGCCAGAACATCCAAGTTTCTTTCCTCAAACATACTACCTGTCTCTCCTCTCTTCTTATCTTGGTTACATCTGTACTCATTTAGACTCCCCAGCCTGAGCCTTTGATGAGGATGAGCACTCCCTGCCTGGTTCCTTCTGTTTCCTCTCTTAGAAATTGAAAATACCAGAATTTGGGTTTCCAGCCTACAGCTCCCACTCCGTTTAGCTCTTTTCTACAACACGCATGAAACATGGAGGTAGAATTCCTTCTCCCCTACTCCTACATATTAATTAAAGTTAATGGGAAAATAGGTGAGATAGATAGAATACCTTGTAATTCACAATTGCCTTGTTTTCAAAAACCTCAGCATAAAACAGTGAATGGTATGGTAGATTGTATTTTTTATATATTTTTTCAACACATTTCTATTCATTTCATTCTTGCCTAACTCAACAACTGAAAAAAATAATGGTGAAAATGGATATACAAATGGAACTGGCTAACATTATCTTCAACTAAAAGCATTCAGCTTATACTCTGATTGATACTGTAAATTGTATTCTTTATACATTTGTTTTAATGAACTGATATTCATATACATATTCTGAAAAATATTGGAGAAAATAGCTTGCATTTGTCTTCATTCAAAGTGTAACTGGTGAATGATATGATAAATTTTATTTTCCAAAAAGAAACTGTGAACTTCTCTTCTGTAGGGTCTTGCTGAATGTATGAATTAACAATTATCTTAACTTTTAGTAACATTAAGGAAGAGTGTGTGAAAGGTGGAAGTTGAAGGTTAATGTGAATAAAAACAAGGTTATTAGGTTTAGCAGAGCAGAGGGACAGGTTAACCAGGGTTTTAGTTTGAATGGAAAAGATATGGAGGAAATGAAGTGTTTCAGATATCTAGGAGTGGACATGGCAGTAAATGGAACTGTGGAAGTGGGAGTGAGTCATAGGTTGGGTGAGGGGCGAAGGTTCTGGGTGTGATGAAGAATGTGTGGAAAGAGGTTGTTATTGGGGAGGGCAAAAATGGGTATTGTGTGAAGATATAATGGTCTCAGCAATATTGTATGGATGCAAAGCATGGACTATAGATGAGGATGTGCTGAGGAGAGTGGATGTGTTGGAAATGAAGTGTTTGAGGACAATATGTGGTGTGAGGTGGTTTGATCAAGTAATTGATAAAAGGGTGAGAAAGGGATGTGGCCACAAAAAGAGTGTGGCTGAGAAAGCAGAAGAGGATGTGTTTAAATAGTTTAGACATGTGGAGAGAATGAGTAAGGAAAGATTGATAAATAGGATATATGTATCAGAGCTGGAGGGGACAAGGAGAAGGGGAACTCCAAATTGGAGATGGAAGGATGGAGTGAAAAAGATTTTGAGTGATCGGTACCTGAATGTGCTGGAGGATGGGCGTGAATGGGATAGAGTGGATTAAAATGATATGGTATACAGGGGTTGATGTGCTGTCCATGGATTAAAACAATGCATGAAGTGTGGTAGGGAAACTTACCATGGATGCTTTACATACCCTGATTTAGTCCTATTGTGGGAGTGTGTGAATATAAAGAAGTGAATTCCAGACTGATATGGGTAAAAAAAGACAATGGATGGTGAGAGATGGGTGGTTATTAGTGCTTATGCACCTGGCCATGAGAAGAAAGATTATGAGAGGTAAGTGTTTTTGAGCAGCAGAGTGAGAGTCAGCAGTTTAGATGCAAGAGACTGAGTATCAGCATTGGGTGCTTTGAATGTGAAGGTTGATATTATGGCAGTTCGAGGTTGTAATTGGGGGGCTTGGGGTATTCAGTATTATGAATGGAAATGGTGAACAGCCTGTGGACTTATGTGCTGAAAAGTGATTGGTGATTGGAAATACCTAGTGTAAAAAGATACAAGCACAATTTTATGTGAGTGGGAAAAATGGTCAGCGGACATTACTGGATTACGTATTAAGTGATAGGCATGTAAAGGAGAGACTTTTTGATGAGCTGAGAGGGGAAGCTGGAGGGATGTCTTATCACTATCTTGTGGAGGCGAGGGTGAAGATTTATATAGGTTTTCAGAAAAGAGCAAACAGTATTAGTGAGAAGAGAATGGTGAGAGTAAGAGAGCTTGGAAAAGATCTTGTGTTAAGAAATAGCAGGAGAGATTGAGTGTAGAATGGCAAAAGGTGAGAGTAAATGAAGCAAAGGGAATGGGTGAAGAATGGAAGGTGTTCAGGGAAGTAGTGCTGGCATGTGCAGGAGATGTGTGTGGCATACCAAACAAGGGAGGTAGATATATTAGAAAGGTTAATGAGTATTGGGATGAAGAAATAATGTTGCTGGTGAGAGAGAAAATAGAGGCATTTGGGTGGCACTTACAGGGAAGGAGTACTAATGATTGGGGGATGTGTAAGAGAAAGTGGCAGGAGTTCAATAAGAAGATGCAGGTGTTGAAAAAGAAGGCAAATGAGAGTTGGAATGAGTGAGTATCAGTAAACTTTAGGGAGAATAAGATATTTTGAAAGAAGGTTGATAAAGTGCAAAAAACAAGAGAACAAATAAGAGCATCATAAAAGGGAGCAAAAGTGGAAGTGGTGACAGGTAGTGATGAAGTGAGGAGGAGATGGAGGGAGTATTTTAAAGGACTATTAAATGTGTTTGATGATCAGTTGGCAAATGAAAGGTGTTTGGGTCAAGATGGTATGTGAAGTGAGAGAGTTATGGAGAGTGGTTTGGCAAAGAGAGGTGGTGAAAGCCATACGTTCAATGAAATGTGGCAAGTTGGATGAAGTTGATGATATTTAGTTGAATATATTAAGAAAGGGGTGACTTTGCCTTTAATTTGTTTGTTAGGATTTTCATTGTATGCATGGATTATGGCGAGGCACCTGAGGATTGATGGAATGCATTTATAGTGCCATTGTAGAAAGGCAAGGGGGATGAAAGTGAGTGCTCAAACTACAGAGTATAAGTCTGTTGAGTTTACCTGGTACTTTGTACGGGAGGGGGAAGGTATGTACAGAGCATCAGATTGGGAAGGAGCTATGTGGTTTCAGAAATGGTAGAGGATGTGTGGATCAGGCATTGCTTTGAAGAATGTGTGTGAGAAAGACTTAGAAAAACAGATGGATTTGTATGTAGCACTTATGGATCTGGAGAAAGCATATGATAGGGTTGATAGAGATGCCTTGTGGAAAGTCCTTAGAATATATGATGTGGGAGGACAGTGACTAGAAGCAGGGAGAAGCTTTTATCAAGGGTGTAAAGGCTTGTTTATGAGTAGGAAGAGAGGAAAGTGAAGGTTGGTCTGTGGCAGGGGTGTGTGATACCATAATGGTCGTTTAACTTGTTTATGGATGGGATGGTGAGAGAGCTGATGTAAGTCTTAAGTGGCAAGTATGCAGTATGCAGTCTGTAGGGGATGAGATGGCTTGGGAAGTTAATCAAATGTTATTTGCTGAAGATATAGCATTGGTAGTAGATTTGAGTGAGAAACTGTAGAAGTTGGTGACTGAATTTGGAAGAGCATGTCAAAGGACAAAAGTCTATATCAAGGCCGGACCTGTACTAAAATACAGAGAGAATAATGAAAAGGAAAAAGAAGAGACAAGGGAAAGTACTCACAAATTTTGGAGGAAGTGAAAAACCTGTCTTTTAAAATGTGCCAAGTCATAGTTATTGGGAAAGACATGAGAAGGTAGAGAGTTCCAAAACTTCGACTCTTGAGTTGCCGATGGCCACACAATAATCGTGTGACTCAGCAGCTTGCTGAGTATTGAGTGGTGCACCAAGTGGTGGGGGCACACAGCAACCAGCTCTTGGAAGTAAAAACCAAAGTGATACCTTTAGAAGAGGGAAAGTGAGCTAACATTGTGGCAAAGGGCAAGAGCTTCAACTTTGGAAGTTATTTTGGGACAGTTTATAGATTAGACTGCTTTTGACTCGACCCTGTCAAGTAAGGATGCAGAGCTAGAACCACTCCATATGTGAGAGCAGTACTGCATACAAAGACAAATCAGTCCTTTGCATAAATGAAGTAACTCTTCAGGAGAAAAGAAGTTTACAACATCTAAACATGATACCCAGTTTTTTAGAAGCAGAGTTAGCTATTCCCATAATATGAGGTTTCCAAGAAAGAGTGGATGGTACAGTAATACCAGGTATGTTCACTGAGTCAAGAGGTGGAGTTACAGAACCATCAAAGGAGAGACGAGAGTTGTGAGGAGTTTTCAGTAGAGAGATGGGTAGAAACTGGGCTTGGAGGCATTAAATCTAACCAAATTTCATCTACCCCACTGAGATATCTGGTCCAAGTCTGCATTTATTAAGGAGTCTGTGTCAAGACGAGATGCAGATCGAGTGAGAGAAGAGGGAGCAGAATTATAGGATGTGGATGAATGCAGTGTTAAGTCGTCAGCTTATGAGTGCATTTGGTTACTTGTGGAGGAGAGGAAAGTGTTGAAAAAAGGAGGAAAAGTGTAGGGAATAGGACAGAATCTTGAGGAACACTGCTGTTGATGGAGAAAAGGGGTGAGACTGATCTATCAAGAACAGAGATAGATTGGCTGGAGAGCAAGCTGGGTATGAAGTAGCAAAGTGAGAGAGGGATGCCAAAAAAGGTGAGCCTAAAGATGAAATCCCAATGCAACACCCTGTCAAAAGCTTTGTATATGTCAAGTGCAAATACACGTGACTTCACAAAATCTTTCTGGGATGATTACCATACATTAGTAAGATAGGAAAGAATATCACCAGTGCATCTTGCTTTATGAAAGCCATACAGGTGATCAGAGAGAAGATTGTGATTTTTGAGGTGTCTGAGGTTATGAGAGTTGAGGAGAGATTCAAAGACTTTGGAAATGGTCGATGTCAAAGCAGTAGGCAATAGTTAGAGGGGTCAAAATGGTCACCCTTCTTAGGGATATATCAGAGCATGTTTTCATGGAGAAGGAAGAGTTTTGGTTTTTAAACAGAAGCGGAACAGATGAGCAAACACAGGTGCATACATATATGTACATACATACATATACATATGCATACACATACATATACATATATTCACATTTACTTATTCATACTTGCTTGCCTTCATCCATTCCTGGTATCACATTGCTCCATAGGAAACAGCATTGCTACCCCCTGCATCACTGAGGTAGCACCATGAAACAGACAAAGAAAGGCCACATCTACTCACATATACACGAGCTACTATGTGTAATGCACTGAAACCGCTACCTATCCACTTCCAGGCCCCACAGACTTTTTCATGGTTTACCCCAGACATTTCACATGCACTGTTTCATTCCATTGATGGCACATTGATCTCAGTATACCACATTGCAACAATTTACTCTATTCCGTGCATGCCTTTCAGGCCCCGATCACTCAAAATCTTTTTCACTCCATCTTTCCACCTCCAGTTTGGTTAAGCCCTCCGCTTCTGACACATATATCCTTTTTGTTAACCATTCTAACTCATTCTCTCCATATGTACAAACCATTTCCACACACTCTCTTCTGCTCTCTCAACTCTTTTTATTTCCACATATCTCTCTTAACCTTTTAGTATTTACTCGATCAAACCACCTCACACCACGTATTGTCCTCAATCATTTTATGTCAAATGCATCTACCCTACTCTGCACAACCATGTCATAGCACATGCCACACAACCACAACCATATGATACTGTTGGAACTATTATTCCTTCAAACATACGCATTTCTGCTCTCCGAGATAATTTTCTCTCTTCCCACACATTCTTCATCACTTCCAGAATCTTTGCTCCCTCCCCTATCTTATGACTCACTTCTGCTTCTGTGGTTCCATTTTCTGCCAAGTCCACTACCAGATATCTAAAACACTTCACTTCCTGTAATATTTCTTCATTCAAACTTACATCCCACAAATTTGTCCCTCAACCCTACTGAACCCGATAACCTTGCTTTTATTCATATTTACTCTCAACTTTTTCCTTTCTCACATGCTTCCAAACAGTCCCCAACTTTTGCACTATCTCACTCTCAACTTTTTCCTTTCTCACATGCTTCCAAACTGTCCCCAACTTTTGCACTATCTCACTCATATCAGCCACCAGTGCTGTATCACTGGCGAACAACAATTGACTCACTTCCCAGGCCCTCTTATCCCAGTGAAACTGCATACTTGCCCCTCTCTCCAAGGCTCTTGCATTTATCTACCTCCATAAACAAATTCAGCAACCACAGTGACATCACACACCCCTGCCCCAGACCGACCTTCACTGGGAACCATTCACTTTTCTCTCTTCCTACTCATACACATTTCTTACACCCTTGATAGAAACTTCTCACTGCTTCTAGCAACTTCTTCCCACACCATATATTCTTAAGACCCTCCACAAAGCATCTCTATCAACCCTATCATAAATGCCATATACAAATCCATCTGTTTTATTAAATATTTCTCACTCAAATTCTTCAAAGCAAACACCTGATCTACACATCCTCTACCACTTCTGAAAGCATACTGCTTTTCCCCAATCTAATGCTACGTACATGCCTTCATCCTCGCAATCAGTGCCCTCCCATACAATTTACCATGTATACTGAGCAAACTTATGCCACTGCTGTAGTTTGAACACTCACCTTTATCCCCTTTACCTTTACACAGTGACACTATACATGCATCTTGCCAATCCTCAGGCACTTCACCATGATCACCACATACGTACATTGAATATCCTTACTAACCAATCAAAAAACAGTCAACCCCTTTCTAAATAAATTCAACTGCAGTACCATTGACTCCCACTGCCTTGCCGCATTTCATCTTCCACAAGGCTTTCAGCACCTCTTCTTTCTATACTAAACCACTGTCCTTGACTCTCTCACCTCGTATACCACCCCAGCTAAAGCACCCCACATCTGACACTTTGTCATCAAATACATTTAACAATCCTTCATAATACTCACTCCATCTCCTCCTCACTCCATTACTGGATGTTATCACATCCTTTTTTGCCCCTTTCACCAAAGTTCCTATTTGTTCTCTAGTCTTTTGCACATTATCTACGTCCTTCCAAAACATCTTTTTATTCTCCCTAAAGTATAATGATAATCTGTCACTCCAACTATCACTTGCCCTCTTTTTCAACCCCTACACCTTCCTCCTGACCTCCCATCACTTTCTCTTATACATCTCCCAAAAAATTGCACTCCTTCCTTTTAAATACTGCCCAAACGTCTCTCTTTTGTCTTTCAGTAGCAACTTTAGTTCTTCATCCCACCACTCACAACCCTTTCTAATCTCCCCACCTCCTACCTTTCTCATGCCATATGCATCTCTTGCACATGCCATTGCTGCTTCACAAAATTCCTCCAATTCCTCACCCACTCCCCTCACTTCATTCTGTCACTTTTTGCCATTCTACACTCAATATCTGCTGGTATTTTTTCACACAAGTCTCCTTTCTAAGCTCACTTACTCCCACCGCTCTCTTCCTTCGACATTGTCTCCTCTTTTTTGAAAACCTCAACAAATCTTCCCCCTTTCCTCCACAAGATAGTAATCAGACATCCCACCAGGTGCCCCTCTCAGCACATTTGCATCCAAAAGTCTTTTACACACCTATCAATTAATATGTAACCTAGTAATGCCCATTGACCATCTCTCCTACTCACATATATATGCTTGTGGATACCTCACTTTTTAAACCAGGTATTCCCAGTCACTTGCCTTTTTTTCAGCACACGACTCCACATGCTCTTTACCATTTCCATTCATAACAATGAATATCCCATGCACACCAATTATACCCTCAACTGGCATATTACATACTTTCGCATTTAGATCATCCATCCCTGTTACCTGGTTCCGTGGACCAAAACTTCATACTCACTCACTCAGCTGTTCCCAAAACACTTGCCTCTCATGATCTTTCTTCTCATCTCCAGGTGCATAAGCACCAATAATCACCCATCTTTCACTATCCACTTTTAGGTTTACCCACATCAATCTAGAGTTTACTTCCTCACGATCTGTCACACACTTCCACAACTCTTGCTTCAGGAATAGTGCTTCTCCATCCTTAGCTCTTGCCTTCTCACCAAACCCAGATTTTACTCCTAAGACATTTTCAAACCATTCTTCCCCTTTACCCTCGAGTTTTGTTTCCCTCAGAGCCAGAACATCCAAGATTCTTTCCTCAAACATAGTATCTGTGTCTCTTCTCTCCTCATATTGGCCACATCCACACACATTCAGACATCCCAATCTGAGCCTTGAAGTGGGATGAGCACTCCCCGCTTGGCTCCTTCTGTTTCATCTTCTAGAAATTGAAAGACAAGAAGGGAAGGCTTTCCATCCCCCTGCTTCCACCCCCTATAGTTGCCTTTTATGACATGCAGGGAATATAGAGGTAGAAAATATATACAATAATCCTTTGATTTAATGGACCTCAGTATAATGGTATTAGGATTAAATGGATTGGGCAAATAATAATACATTGATTACTAATAATTGAAAAAAATCTCAAACGCCATATCACACACATTTCATATCACACTTGTTTTTGGTAGTGGGGTTATACTTGCTTTGTTTCAGTCTTAGGGACCTTTCACTCCAACGTGACATGGGGCAGGGTGACAAGTGGGAGGAGGCAAGTGGTAAGTGACACACAGCACTGTGATTTCAGACCAAAGTGACATGTGGTGTGTGTACGGTTTCCATGCTCAGTTCACAAGTTGTCATCATCGGTTGATGATGCTGATATAATTGCTCTGATCGGTGTTGTAATCACCAGAAGAAAACCAAGAGGTGGTGGGTACATCCATATCTGAGAGACAGTGTAGGGATTTACAGTGTGTATGTAGTTGCACTGCAACTAGAGCTGCATCCATAGAAGTTTCAGCAGCTTCACTGTATGCATAAAGAGGAAAACTTCTGGGCCACGTAGTTCCATGCCTTGTCCTGCTCATCCTTTGAGCTGTGTAATCTGGTGATGTTGTATCATAAACATTTGTAAGTTTTAACAACATGAACAAAGTTTGCATTAAATGCCTCACTTTCTGGAAGAGGCAAGTTGAATAACCTTTGACAAAATCACGAAGGAATTGTGTACTCCTCTCCACAGACTGCACGACCGAAGCAGTGTTGTCAAATGTGGCTGGCGAAAATCCGCTAGGAGACTCTTCAAAATCCCCTAGTTGTTTGTTGTGTGTATCTTTAATGTTATTTGTATTAATATCATCTTGGTTATTAATCACTTTTCTGTGGAAGCTCCATTAAATTTGACAACCCTGGACCAAGGTGGCACATCGCACGCTGAAGAAAAACGATCCAGTCCACTCCCGGAGTGGCATGCCATGTGCAACGCTACTTTGGTGTGAAAGCTCCCATAGTCTGCTTCAAGCTATTGTGTGGTCAGGTTGTATACAGAGAATTGTGACTTTATTAAAAAATTACCCAATCCTTACAATTCAAGATGGCAGCAAGTGATAAAGGAGTGAAAAGAAAGCAAGTGAAGTGTATATTGTATCATTGTATATTGTATCAAAGAATGGTTACATATGATTTAACAGACTTCTGGCATTAATGGACGCCCATTCCTCCCAAATAGTCCAGTAAATCGAGGGATTACTGTATTTATTTTCTTTCATGCTTGATTGCTGTTTCCATGTTAGTGAAGTAATGCAAGGAACAGACAAAGAAGGCCACATCCTCTATCATTCCTTCTCTAGCCGTCATGAGTAGTGCACCAAGCAAACCACAGCTCCCTATCTGCAGCAGGCCCAACAGACTTTTCCGTGGTTTGCCCCGGACACTTGACATGCTTTGGTTTAGTCCACTGACAGCACGTCAACCCATGTATACCACATTGTTCTAGTTCACTCTATCCCGTGCATACCTTACACCTTTCTATTTATTCAAGCCCTGATCGCTCAAATCTTTTTCACTCCATCCTTCCATCTTTGGTTTGGTCTCCTGAATCTCCTTATCCCCTCCTCTTGCAACATATTAAGCCTATTTGTCAACCTTTACTAACCCATTCTCTCTGTATGTATGAACCATTACAGCACACCCTCTTCAGCTTTCTCAACCACAGTCTTTATATTACCACACCTCCCTCTTACTCTTTCATTACTTACTTGACCAAACCAACTCGCACCACATATTGTCCTTAAATATATAATTTCCAACACAAACACATGCACACACCCTTCTGCCCATGCTTCGCATCTGTATGATAATGTTGGGGCTACTATACCTTCAAACATACCCATTTTTGCCCTCCCAGATAACAATCTCTCTTTATACACATTCTTCAGTGTTAGATTTGTAGAGGTTTTCAAAAAAGAAGAGAGAATGTCTGATTTGTATGTTGCATTTATGGATCTGGAGAAGGCATATGATATGGTTGACAGAGAGGCTTTGTGGAAGGTCTTAAGAATATATGGTGTGGGAG
>JAYMFT010011538.1:0-16852 GCA_038088735.1 Panulirus argus
TTTTATTTATATATATATATATATATATATATATATATATATATATATATATACACCCGTAGAGATAAGGGAGACATAATACAACAGACTTGATCATCTGCATATCTCGACAATAGAACAATGCTCTAGAACTTCATTATAGGTGGCTTCCTATATCTATATCATACAGCCTCCCACTTAATGAACATTAGCAACCAAGCCATCAAAAAGCACACATGACAAGGAAATGGAAAGAAACATAACCCAAAATTCTCCCCACAAGTTACACACCTCATAGAACAAAGATACCAGTTCAGACAAAACCACTCACCATCAACAGGATAAAAACAGACCCCATATCCTAAACTACACCATCGCTGACCTAATAAATGAGAGAAAAACTGTCACACTTTTCGCAACACAATGAGCCACAAAACCCGTAGGAACCAACTCTGGCGCACGTCAAAAAAGATCAAAAACTTACCAGCCCCCACTAATGACGCACGCCTGACCCTTTCCAACGACATTCCTTATCATAGAGAACACACACACACACACACACACACACACACTCGTGAGACACTACATAGAAATCAGCAACAAACGAACTTTACCCCCATCCAGCTAGGTCATAAAAGAATAAAAAAGAAAAAATCCACTCAGAAAGAAATTCCCAGCTATCCTTCACTCACATAAAAAAACCTTAAGTAACTGCCCTGCAATTTAACAAATAATCATCTGCTTATTTCGGAAAACGTTTAAAAGCTGCTGGAAGTTCTTCTCACGTGTGTTGACTCTGAAAAAGAGGAAGAAGGAGCCAAGCAAGGGCTATTCCTGGAAGGTTCAGGCATCTGCTCCTGGCACTACCTCCTTCATGCTGGAAAAGACGAGCAGTTATGAATAGACGCGGCCTCGCCAAAGGCGTCTTTTCACTCGTGGTGTAAACACTTGCAGGTGGAGTCCGGTAACGTAAACCTTACCTTACCCTTCCTCTACCCCAGGAGTCCTTTCTTTCCCTATAAGGTTCCCACAGCGCTCAGGAACCTGGCCACGTCCACTGAACTGGACGATAGGTTATAAAGTGCTGTGATGTGCGTGCGCAGATTGTGCACACTGTGCAGGGCAATTGAGTATTAAGTGCTCGATGTCTTCTTTGTGGTAGTTGCATTGTGAGCACGAAGGGTCTAAGATATGCCCCAAGAGTTCCTCCCATCTCTCTAAGGCTCCCGCACCACAGAGCGTCCGCCAGATGGGACCGTAGGTCATAAAGTAGTGATGTGTGCGTGTCTGTATTGAGAGAATACGTGGCAATTCAGCAGTAAGTATCTGTCGTCTTCGTCATGGCAGTTGTATCATGGGCTTAAAGGGAGAGTGTGACTCGTGTATGTCTAGGGAGCGTGATTTCAGCAGAGTGGACATCTGGTGGTTTGGTGTTAAAGCTTGAGGTGTGAGGGCACTTGTTCAAGGCTTGTTGGGCCATTTCAATGTGTTTGCAACTTGGCAATGTTATGTTTGTTGAGGGCGGGTGAAAATGAGTAAAGGTGAATGGAGTGTTAAGCAGGGGTAAGTAGTTTGTTTCTGTTTGCAAGTTAGAGGTTATGGATTGGTGTGGATGGGAGCGACCTAGTTCAGTTTGCAAAGACTTGAGTGTTTAATCTGTTAAGGTAGGATTGCACTGGGAGAATCTTTGTTTCATTGTTCAGGTGTGTTTGTGATAGCTAGGTAGCCGGTGATTGTTCTGAGTGTTCTAGTTTGTGTAATATGCAGCTTTGCTACATTTACTTTTGAGAGGGTGGGCGACCATGCTAGTGAGGCGTAGTTTAGGATGGAGCAGATGAATTATTTGTCAAAGATACTGGATACTTAATACAAAAGTGATATAGGGCTGTAGGAGTATGGGGAGTTGGGTAGTTTGGAGGCTTATAGGTCTGGCATTATTTTGACATGTTTCCAGATGTTAGGGATCTTGTTGTATAGCCAGGAGTTGTTGAAGGTATCTGTAAGTGCTTGCATTGCAATAGGGCCAGAGTCTTCGATGTTAAAGTTTGATATGCAGTCAGGGCATGTAGCAGGATAGCTCCTTAAGGTGTTATTGTGAGTTAAGGATGAGTGGGCATTTGTTTCGGGGTAGAATTTTCTTGAAGTTTTTCATGACTTTCCTGTTTGGTGGTGAGGTTAGTTTCTTTGCTGATTTTATAAGCAGTGTCTCATGAGTATGTTTGTGTGTTATGCAGGAGAAGGAAAGTCCTTGGAATGGGCGAGAAGTGCTTCTTAAGTGGAGGCTGGGTTGGTTGGTTGGTTGGTGTGGTTAAGTTTTGGATCTTCTCTGAGGTGCGCCAGAGTTGGTTCATTGCGTTGAGAAAGGTGTGGCAGTCTGCAGTTTTTTCTTTCAGTTATTAGGTTAGCGATGACGTTATTTAGGACATGGATCTGTTCTTTTATCTGTTGATGGTGAGTTGCTTTGTCCGAACTGGTTTCTTTGTTTCATGAGGCGTGTAACTTGTGTGAAGAAGTTTGGGTTATATTTCTTCCTATATCCTTGTAATGTGTGCTTTTTGTCGGCTTGGCTGGTTGGCTGATGATGTTGCTGGATAGGGAGACTGTATGATCTGGCGATGGGAAATCACCTAAACTGAAATTCTGGAGTTTTGTTTCCATGTACTGGGTGAAGCTTGCCAGTCTGCTTTCTTGTAGTTTGCGTTGAGTCTTTTGGGAGACTGAGTGGATTGGATGGGCCTGGTGAAGTATAATCAGGGTGGACGAGTGGTCAGAGGACAATTCATATGGCATGCTTCAGGTGATCCTTGTGTACAGTGCTGGTGAGCGGAAGGCAGTGTAGGGCGAGGTCTGCTGCTTGAGGTGGAGGGCTGGGAGTCAGGTTGAGTGTGTGTGTGTGTGTTGAGCCAAGCTGGAGGGTGGGTTTTAAAATTTTGGCAGAGTTGGATGTGTTGGTCAGATTTTGCAGTAGTGGAGTACATCTGGTGTGAAGTGGGGCGGAGAGGACGTGGAGGCGGGAGGTATGAGGATGTTGATTATGCTGTTGTAAGTACTATGAAGTTTTATTTCCATGGACTGTTCTTCTAGGGTGTTTTCATCGTCTGTGAGTTGCTCGGAACTCGTTGGTGGTGGAGACTAGCGTGGTTTACCGGACGACTGTTACGAGTTCTCTTCATTATCCTAGCTCTCTCTAGGTCTGGTCGTCGGGTTGTGTGGTTGTAGAAAGTTGTGAGGATGGTGGATCTGGACGTGAGTCTGGTTTCTTGGATGAGGTCTGTGTGGAAGTTCCAGTCTCGGGCATCGTTGAGTATTCCCGTGTGTCTGTGTTTTGATACCACGGGCGTTGAGCCGTAGGATGTTGAACAGTTTGTGCTTATGGCTCGGTAGCAGAGTTGGGGTTTGTTTGTGAAGTGTGGGACTGAGTATTTCGTGCTGTTCTTTGCTGGGTGTTTGTGCTGGGGAGGAGGGTGTTTGCCGGGATATTTTAGGCGGTTCCCTCTTGAGTGGATGCTGCATGTTCGATGGTTAGAGTAATCTTTTTGATTAGTGATGGAGATGATGTGCAGTGGAGATGATGCAACTAGAGCGCACTTAGAGCGTCTGATGGAGTTGCGCCTTTTATCGATGGGCGTTTGGCACTGTGGGCGGAGGCACACTTGAGATGGTGACCGGGCCATCACCCAACGTGTGGATGATGTTTGGGATGTCTGGGGACCACCCATCGTCCGGAACAGCGGGCGGGGACAGCTTGAGGCTGCACTCCGAGCCTGCAGGTGCGAGAAAAGAATGTCTCCTTTGGAACAGGAAGTCTGGTGCTCGGCAAGGTTTTCAGAAGCCGTAATTATAGAAAGGTCAAAAAAAAAATCTGGTAGAAAGAAGAGGAAATTAAGATTGTAAGAGTTTTGGAGGAGGTGGAGAGCATGCCTGATAAAGAGAGACAGGTTGTAGACGTAAAGAAAAGACCTGATTTTAGCTGTGTGAATAACGAAACACACACACACACACATACACACATACACACACACACACACACACACACATATATATATATATATATATATATATATATATATTGTGGATAGATAGAAAGTATATTTAGATATATAGAACAACAGACAGGTAGATAATTCAGTACACATACAAACATATAAACTCGCCCAAGTTCTGGCCCTTTCTGGTCACTGCCATATATACGGCTCCCCAAACGGGATCAGTAAACACCTGGATGTTTTTTTTAGCCCTGCCCAGGCTGGGCCGTGTATAGCCCTGGGAGTTCCCCCTCTCTTGATATTGAACAGACGCGATGTGAGACTCTGACGTCGGAATCACTCTCACTCCCCTGTGTTATGTAGCTGGCCGTCGTAGAGTAACTGAATTCAGAGGTGATTTCAACCACGCATTACAAGATACGTGTAAAGCATTTCTTCCATAAAGATCTCTTGCTCCTCTAGACACTTGGTAAAGTATCCTAACTTTTGTCCTCACATACTTGAGAAGTATTCCTAACTTCGCTCCCACAAGCTCGAAAGGTATTCTAAGTTTGTACCATATTCTTGATAAGAATGCTAACTAACTTTCCGTACGGTGACGTGTGACTGAGTCACTATGGCCCAGTTCCCGGAACTCTTGTGCGCTCTTGATGTGATCTTAGCAGGAGTGCACAGTAATGTTTTTTTTTTCTATTTTTTACTCAAAAAATGAAAAATCTAGTCACCTTCCCCCCCATCCCACCACTAGTCTTCTTTCCCAATCCTCTCCCTCGACCAGCCTCCCCTGCCTCACCCCAGGCCTGGGGAGCATCAGGGGGTACCACACTGAGGCTTATCCAATTACCCCCAACTCGTATATTTTCTCGGGCAGCCGCGCCTCACCTCCTGCGGACCGCACACGTAATTAACCATCATGCCCTGTTTATTGGCCCGCGGCTAATGACCGTCTCCAATGGTCCCTTAATTACTTTCATGGCTATGTAATTTACCGGTGTAATTATTGATGATATCGACTGATTCATGCAGGATTGCGGGGGCAAATGACTGGAGATACGACCAGACGAAGGTCGATTTCCCTGCGAAAAATTTTCAACTGCTGGTGAGTTGTTGGTGATTTTGGTCTGTAAAGGAACAGTGCCCTGCAGGCCTTCAGAAATGGCGAGGAAGACACTCCATTAATCGCAGTCCTTTGTGAAGATTCTTTCAAGATATTCTGACGCACGATCATCGATTCGCAGGAAAATGAGGAAAAGAAACGCTCGGTGTACCTATAGCCGCCCGGAGACTACGCCATCAGGTTGTGAGCGGTGGTTGGGTGGTCACCGCCCCACACGGGGCAGATCGCTCTCTGGGCAGGGTAAGCCGCGAGCTTCAGCGCTGGCAGCTTATCCTCCGGGCGCAGGAGTCATCATTACGCGAGCTCAGTGTCGACGTCTCCAGAGAAATTCGGCGGTGATGGTGAGGGTGTCGAGGCTGTCGCGGTAATGGACCTCTTAAGACAGGCTTTACTCCTTGAAATTTCCTTATCAAGTTCAGTACACACACACACACACACACACACACACACACACACACAAACCTATAGGTATATATATATACATATCACCATGAATAATTGTACAATCTAGGACGCCTTATATGGGCCCCTTTTAGAGAGAGGATTGTTCAACATCCAGGTGCAGGAAGTTGATGGACTCCTTTGGAGAGGGAAGTTCCTCGACGAGATTGTACGCCTTTTCGTCCAGCGACGCTGGTTCAGCGTCTGCGAAGATGATTTTTTCCACCCACGACGTAGCTACTTGTTGGAGAAGCGTGTGACATCCGGAGAGTGGGACAAGGTAGAAGCTAAGACGCTATAGAAAACGAAAGGTGTGTTAGCGTTACTTGTCGGGAAGGAGTGCCAGTGATTAAGAGATGTACAAGATAAAGCTGCAGGTTAGGCCAGGAGGAAGGTGCTGAGGTCTGAAATGGAGAAGACAGTGTGAGCTGAGTGCGAGCGTATTTGCAGATTCCAAGGAGAATAAGAACGCGTTATTGCGGAGGCAAATGATGTAAGGAAAACAGATAGGAGCATTAATGAAGGGGCCAGATAGTTAAGTGGTAACAGAGGCAGAGGTGGCGGGAAGAAGAGATTGGGGGACTATTGTGAAGGAATGCTGAATGACGGTTTATTTTTTTTTCTTTCTTCATTTTTGCCGCAAGAGCAGATATTTTCATTGTGCGCTGCTACCCATCGCGTGAGCGGTGCCTCGGAGGAGGGTACAGAATTCACAAAAGGGCCAGGGACTGGGCGCCGTGAATGTGTGTGTTAGGTGACACGGGTGGCAGGTGTGGGGTGTGTCAGAAGGCCAGGCCATATGACGACCAAAGCTCGCTCCGCTGTGTTGAAGCGGTCGTCGTATCGCTGTCCTGAAGGGGTCGTACTGCTGTGCTGAAGGTGTCGTGCTGCTGTGCTCAGTGGGTCGTACCGCTGTGCTTACTGGGTCTACTGTCGACCTCACGAGTGGTGATGTCGTGCTCAAGGAACGGACGTGCTGTCGTGCTAATGTTGTACTGTGGCGCTCAAGGGTCGTGCAGTATATACTCAAGAGTCGTACAAAAGGTAGGAACAACTTCCCCATAACCTCCTCAGGTCTTGGATCTTTACTGCGTATTCTTTTCCCTTTCATTGCCAGACTCGCAACTCCTAGACCGTGTTTTTATGCCCTCGATGTATATTCAGGTTCCCAGTAGAAATTCTGCAAAAATCTTTAAAGGCGAATATTTATACGAAGCTTTTAACTCATATAATCCACTTTGTTCGATAATGTGACAGTATGCAAAACAGAAACATCCCTCATGACCTCATCACCTCACTCTTAAATGGTCTTTGAGCTATATCAAAAACCTGGGGAAGATGCCAGGAATATAGAGCTAAACTCACCCGTCATTAGGCTGGGAAGATGAGGGGACAGACAGGGTGGGAGTTGGCAACTGTAATCACTCCCACGCGGACTGCACCTTGGTATGCAAATATTGCGCCACTTTCGCGTGACTTTCCTAGCCGGAGTTGTTAGCGTCCAGCATATACACGGACGCACATTGTGTGAGGCCATGATGCAGCTGAGACACAGGGAATAATTAATGGCAGCTCGTCTTAATGATAGAGAGAAATGACACGGAGATGCATATTTGATGAAGCGAGATGTTAAATGGACAGGTCACCAGAGGCCAACAGCTGCTGAAGGCGGGAGAAGTCCTTAGAGATGTGAGCCGTCCTCTAGGGCGGTATTTACACTGGAAATATGAGTCGTTTACAATGCTGTTTACTGAAGAACAATTCTCCTGAAAGCTTACCGGTGAAATGATTCACAGCTTAACAACATCAGTGTACATGACGTGTGTTGTGAATTATGTATGGTGTATACGTGTTCCCAACTCCAATTAGTGGCAATGACACCATGTAGAGCCAATGGTAAAGGGCATGAGATGGCATGTGTGAATGTATATACATAAGATTAAGACACGGTAGATACGCAGGTTGAAGCTACTAAACAATATGAGTGTAAACCTCTATCCCCTGTAAAACACAAAGATAAATCACCATTAGTTGTCTGTCGCAAATTCTTGAAAAGTAGCCAAGGGAACGTCCAGGAAATCCTGAAATTCTCAGACTTCTCAGACCTGCATACCAGCTCGATGGTGCCGCTGACAGACGTATATGAAAGGCATTACTGGTGACCCTGGGATTCCACACACACTGTCTCTAACCCACTCGGCCTTTGAGGTGCTTGTTTAGCGGGTGTTCAAAACTAACCAAAGAGAAGCTTCTAAGGGACAGAAACAGGTCGTAACATCAGGAGTCTAGACGAAGTGGTGGGAGTCCTTCAGAGGTGAGTGAGTGGCGAAATGTGGTTCGATCAAATGGCTTCATCTTCTTTAGTACTCGGCTGAGCCTCTCAGAACTCTATAGGAATCGAACCTCAGGATTGAGTTAGTGGCACAGACAGGATGATGAAAGACCCCATAAGATCCATTCATGTCTGCCGTTGAAATAACCAGGACGATTTGATTATCATATCGAATGCTGTCTTCCTACAAAGGATTCTACATGTCCTCATTACTTCATGGGCGTTGAAAGGCCGTGAAAATTACAGCACAGTCAATTCTAGTCCAACACTAACATACGTCAAGGAAGTTTAATGTGCTAATTATGAGTGATAACTCGACGTTATCAGCGGGGTAAATGTAAAATGAAGGAAAATGAAAAGACTCTAACGCTGCCAATTATTAGATAACCATCCATTTCAAAAGTCGAGTTTAATTCCTCTTGAAAACGAGTGTGTGGACTGGATTCGAATTGCCATTGTTTATAAAGCTTATATATTTCATTCTGAAGGTCTTTATACGGCGGAGTCCATGGGCGTTTCAGACAAAAGGTTAGAAGTTCTTGATTATTTAGTTGGACGGGTGTCATATATGCGGTCTCGACCTCCCCCACGGCCGGGAACTCCACCTGTTATTACTGGCGATGTCGAGTTATTTATGTTGTATAATGACGGTGTAGACAGTAACTTGACCTCCTTAAGCACGATGGTGCTGCCGCCTGAATACGGCGGTACGACCCAAGAGCATGACGGTACGACTCTTTGACACGAGGCTACGGTTGTTCGGCAGTTATTTAACGATACGACCCCAGGGTATGATAGGCTGGCCTATGATCTAATCCTGCGGGGGTCAGGTCAAATGCCGGGATACCAATCTCAAGAATTTTACTGCCGTGCTCAAACGGCGTTGTACCATCGTGCTCAAGGGTCGACCCGTTATGGCCAAGGGGTAAATGATGCGTTACCTCCTACCTCCTCATGTTGGTCGTATGTGTGTAAAAGGCGGACCTAGATTTACGACAGGTGCTGCAGTGTGTGTGTGTGTATTTTGCGAAACAGATCTCTCTTCTCGGAATGAGTTCATTACTTAATTTCACGTCTTTGTTATGATCTAGGAGTAAGGGGTAGGGAGTGTGCTTCCTGGTCGTACTAGTGTTTGCAGAGTCGCATGCTTATCCTTGTTTTCATTTTTCAGGCCTTAGGCCTAAAGTCAGTGTTCAGAATATTCAGGGTTGTGAGGAATCACATATGGGATATTCGTGTTGTAAAGATGTCCTTTCTTGAAAGGAAAATGAGCGTCTTATCCCTTTTTCTTTTTAATGCTGTTCCATTTGCACACAGACACAAACACACACACGGAAGGCAAAAAACGGGAAACACCAAATGAGGCAAGAACGGCCCCGCCAGTACCGCGGACAGGTCAGTAATGCGTGGTGATGGTGAAAAAAAAAGTTACCGGAAGTAGTGCAGAGTTTCAAGAAAGCAAAACGTGTATTCGAGTAGGAAGAGAGGAGGGTGACTTGTTCCAGTTGAAGGTGGGTCTGCGGCAGGGATGGGATATCTCACCTTGGTTGTTTAATCTGTCTATGGATGTGGTGGTGAGACGCGAGACTGCTAGGGTCTTAAAGAGTGCGGCAGGGCTGCAGTCTCTCGGGAGAGAGGGTGGCCAGGAGGAAAGTGAGTTACTGTTTGCTGATGACACGGTGCTGATGGCAGATTCGAATGAGAAACTGCAGAAGCTGGTGTCTGAGTTTAGGTAAATGTGTGAGAAGAAAACTGAAAATTAATGTGAATGAAAGGATGGTTATAAGATTTAGCAGAGGAGAGAAAAATGTTTGTTGGAGATTGAATGCAGAGAACCTGGAGGAAGTGGAGTGTTTCATGTACTTAAGAGTGGATATAGCAGCGTATAGAGACGTGGAAGCTGCAGTAAACAATTGTGTGGATGAGGGGGCTAAAGTCTTCGCCGCATTGAGGGGTTTGAGGGTATTTCTCTTGGTATAGCGGTCCCGATGGTGCTGAATGGATGCGAGGCTCTAGAATCTAGAGATTGAAAAGTGTGGCAGGTAGTGGAAAACTGCGGTGTGAGGAGGGTTGATCCAGTAAGAAATGATAGGGTGAGGGAGAGGAAGAATAGTACATATGAGAGAGCTTACGGGAGTTAACCAAAACTGTTTGCACATTTGGAGATGATGAGTGAGGAGAGGCTGATGAAAAGGGTGTACATGTCGGAAGCGTAGGAAACAAGGTGAAGGGGGAAAGCAAGGTGGAGGTGGAAGCTCTAAGTGGTCGGGGCCTAACATGCAGGATGGTGAGGCGTGCATAGAGCGAAATGGATATATATATATATATATATATATATATATATATATATATATATATAAAACATGTTTTGAGTATGTTTATGTGTTACCAGACTTGGCCTTTTCAGAGTTACACCGCCAGCAAAAAGTCATCTTTGAGCAAGGCTGTATCACATGAGGTGCAGTCTCATTAAAGAACTTTTCGTTCTAAAGAAGTCCATCATTTCCCTGCTACTGGAAGTAACGCAGCCTTGTAGTTGCGCAAACTCCTGGAAAGAGGCCATGTGTAACAGCAGGACTCCTCCTTATAAAGGGTAGGGTCGTGGGTAAATTATGAATTATTGATAAATGAATTATGTGTGATGTGGGTATTCACGTAAAATATGTACTTAAACACATTCGATCTGATGGCTGAATGAGCAAATAGTGGAAATGATGCAGTATCGCACCCGTAATGGTACAAAGACATCGATTGTCATATCATACAACCCATGGGAGTGTGTATACCCATGAGCATGGTAACTGGTGCGGCCTTTAACGACAGAAGAGAAACCCATCGCTCGGCACAGCTTAAATAATGGTTTCCAGTGAGGATCTGTGTCCGTACCAGCACCTGAAGACCTGAAGGACAAGCGGAGTCGAAGCCGCTCCTCGACAATGAGTTCGCAGGGAGGTGACAGACGTGCTGGTATTTTCCTTGGCATCTGTTCCCTATCACCAGCGAGGCAGCCCCGGGGCCGTGAGCCGTCTTGGTTCGTTGTGACTCTCGCACGCGACACCTTGTGATATGCAAATGCACGCTTCCGCATTCTCCATACGGAATTTCCCGCCGTCAGGTAAATTGTGCGAGGCAAGCGAGGTGCGGTGTGTGTAATGGGCTGGGACACTGGTCTGCGCGAGAATAATGCCGCCGTCTGATGGGAAGTTGACATTATAGGTTGAAGATAACTTAGGGATGTTCGGTCCCCTGGTGAAGCACTGAGGGTACCTACGACAGCTTCTTGCCATCAGGCAGGGGTAACGAGAAGCGCTTGCCACATTTCTTGCTTGATTGAAAATACTGTTTCTCTTGGGCTCATCTCGAACTTATTTTTAGCCAATCATTAAGGTTTCTCTTGAATGTCTCTTTGTTTATAACATGTAGATTTCTATTTCTTTTGTTTGTTTCCTCTTGGCAGCGTTTCGATATCCTTTCCCTCTTTCTCGCTGGACTGTCGTACATATTTGCTTGATACGTTTTTTGACACATTGCACGTTATTACTGAAACTTTAATCATTGTTTCTTCCGTGTTGGAACGATTTCAAAGCAACTGCATTTTTCATAGATACCTCAAGTTGTTGTCATGCATGGGTTGTCATGTATCTTTCTATCTCCTCTTCTTTCTGCTATGCAGTGTTCGGGTTCTTTAAAGTTCTCCTGATAATCGGATTGCTCCTTCCCTCGACTCTGCCGAATGCTGCTGGTGCCCTAGCAGGATAGAAGGGACTCCTGGTACACGTAGGTAAGTTATATATATATATATATATATATATATATATATATATACATATATATGAAGATGAAATCGCAGTTCAGTAGTTCAGATAATTCTATTTAACGTGTAATTTTTCTCTACATGTAGCACAATAGTTTCGCGGAGACAATCCGCCTCATCAGGTGTAAACAGTTCATAAAGTTTTCTCAGTCCCAACACCACCACAAAAATTCCGTCTCTCCTCTGCAATTCTCGACTACACACTGGCCTGACCGTTAAAGGGAAAGTGGGGGGTGCCTTGTGGTTAGGGGGAGTTGTGTTAGAGAGGTTAGCCTGGGTAATAAAATATGTATTCAGCTATTTGTCTTATGTTTTCGTTTCTTGATAATTCTTTCATAATGATTTGGTTGACAATAGGATGTGTTTTAAAGCTACCTGGGGACGAATTAAAGCTTTTAGTATTAGCAATTAAGACAGATTCAGTGGCGTTACGGAAAGCATAATCAGAAGAGGAGTACAATGTGACTGGGTTGTTGAGGTTTACAGGGTGATCGTTTTCATGACTGTTTAGCGATCGCATTTTTATGGTCATCCCTTCGTACTGAGAGTTGATGCCAGAAGTATCTCTCAGTTACTGATTTACCTGTCTGGCCAATGTATACATCTTTACATGCCTTATATTTGTCGGCGTAAACGCTCCCAATTTTCTGATCATTTTGCCTACTTTTAATCAACGTCTTACTGAAAGTGTTACTCTATTGGAAAGCAACATTAAAAGCACTGTTTTTTTTAAGTAGCTGCCTTACATTAGGTAAGTCAGGAGAACAGGGCAACACCACGCATTTAGATTTGTCATCCCTTTCCGCATTCTTGTTACTTGATGCATAAAATGTCTTCTTAGCTTTCCAGTAAGCTTGGTTCGCAAACCACTTGGGATAACATAACTGCCTAAAGGTACGTCTTAAATGGCTGCATTCATCCACCAGACTTGTGGAGTCACATATCCGTAATGCTCTTAAAAATACTGACATAACGACAGACATTTTTACCGAAGAATCATGTACTCAGAAGTAATGAATATATCTCTCACAGTTGGTGGGCTTCCTGTAGATCTTGAAGGACGAATGAAAACATCACAGTCTTGGGAAGAGGGCCATTAAGTACCACACATCATCAACGTATCTAAGCCGGATTTTTTGGATGATTATTGACTGAAGGTAGAACTTCACTCTCAAAGTATTCCGTGAATAAGTTACCGAAAGTAGGACTTGGTGGATTTCCCATGGCGAGACTAAATTTCTGTCTATGAAAATCACCTTCATCATCTTGGAAAACATTATTGGAAACGCAAAGCTCAAATAAGGCTCTGTCTCATCATTGGCATTAATGGTTTTCCTTTCGATCTCTCTGTCATTTTAGAGAGAGAGAGAGAGAGAGAGAGAGAGGGAGGGAGGGAGGGAGAGACAAACAAACAGACAGACAGAGTACTTGCACGCTTTGTATAAAAATCTCTGTTCCTAAGGAACTCAGATTTGTTTTATTTACTAAGTCATATGAATAGATAGAACTCTGTGTGTGTGTGTGTGTGTGTGTAAGAGTGTTTCCTATATCATATACATATTCATATCAAAACGTAAATCAGGGTATCAGAACATCATATATATGTATATTTATACATGCCGATCTGTTGTGTCTGTGTGAGAGCCAAACACACACAAGCATACAGCATACAACCTCTCAACCTCCTTCTGAAAGCCCCCCTGCTATTTATAAATACATATACCTCGGAAATATGGATATTTTGGTGTCCCCCATACACTCACATTTAATAAGAGGATTTTCGTGGTCCTGGGGGCAGGACCTGAGAGAAGCAAACATCTTTAGCTTGGCGCGTTCTCTAAAACTCTACTGTAATGCCGTTGGGAATCTTTTATCTCGTAATAGGCTTATGGATTCCCTGACTTGTATTTTGTATTCCTGAGTTAAAGTAATACCGCTGTCACTCTCTGTCTCGCCTCTCTTTCTCTCTCGTTTTCCTGCCTTTTCCTTTACGGTTTCCGTCCGGTAATTCATCTCCTTCTTACTGAAGTCAGCGGAGGTGCTCAATCGAGCGAGAACATTATAGTACTTCTTGGTGAGCTGCTGCCGTTGATACTGCTGCGTCCGGGGGTATATATCCACAGCCATCAAGATACTCCCCCAATCATACCCACCCAAGGGGAAACAGCCTTACGACCCGCTCGCCCAAGAACCATAAGGAATGCACCATAATAGGAGGGCTTTAGCCCTTAGCCATCCGTCCATTCTGAAGCCCAGGGCCAGCGACGAACGTTGGAGACCCTATTCGCTATTCAGAGCGACTCCCTGTATATATTATTTTTTTCGTCTTTTTAATCTTTTATTGCCTTTAATTTGGGTCATGTGGCAGGTAAGGATCGCTTAATTGGCCCCTGTTAGCCGTGCCAGTGATGTGTGCCGATAGAGGAGAATATGAGCTAGAAGGTTCTTTGATGCCGTAGGAGGAAGCGGAGGAAACTTTTCAAAATTCTCTCCGGGCGCCGAGTGGCGGCTTTGTAATGGTTGACATTCAAGACAGTCTTGTACTGCACCTGTGTGTGTGTGTGTTAGGGAGAGGCGGGGGTTGTCAACACCGCCCGTTCGATATGCAGTGCTGCTGCTGGTGGTGAATGGGAGACGTAAAGGGGAGAGACAGGGGGAAGGAAAGCGGAGGGAGAGAAAGAGAGAGAATCGGGGAGGAAAGAGAGGGAGAGACAGAGGAAGACACGGAAGAGACAGAGATGGACAAAGGGAGGGAGAGGAAACAAAGAGAAGGAGAGGTGCAGCGAAGAGACACAACAGAAGGAAGAGATGAGAGAGAGAGAGAGAGAGAGAGAGAGAGAGAGAGAGTGAGAGTGGTATAGACAGACACCCAAAGAGAAGACATACGCCTATAACGGTGACATGAGTAAAGAGACTGGCTAGTTATGACGGTCACCTTGCTAAAGCAGTCTCATGCGTTAAGGTGGTTCCAAGTTTAGATGGTATTTGCTCTAAACAGGGTTTATCTACACTGTTAGAAGACTGTAAAAAATTTGAACATAGTAAAGTTATATCTTTACATCCTTACTACCTACTTGCATACTTATATTTTTTGCTTAACCTTCTAAACTGACTACACATAGACAAAGCGTTTCATTGATGGGGTGGGTGAAGCCAAGTGCAGAGCTGGCAGTGGGTACAGTACATCGACATGTAAGGGTGACAGGCGGGTCCCAGGCGGACCCTGGCACCCAGGGGGGGTGTCTTTATCCTGTCAGAAAGGGATGAATGGTATACATTGTTGATTGCATCTGTGTAATGCGAAGCAAGTTAACGTAAGACATGATCTGTGTATCAGGGTTCGGTTGGGTACATATTCGGGCATTATGATGTTAACTAACATAATTGGGTAACTACAGTTTCTATACACACACAAATCATGTAAAACACTTGAGTTTCCATGTGTATTAGGACCACGACACAGGGCACAGATAGCGCAGTCGGCTAGTTGTTAACACAGTACAACAGGTCAAAGTTACATTACATATGAGAGGTACTTTTACAGAATGTGCTGACGCTGGGCATGAGTACATCAAACGTCTACATGCACAGCCCAGGGCATGACAAAAATTTGAACACGGGACGTAATTGGAATAAATCCTTACAGATTCCTCCCCTACCCATTCGATTTGTCACACCAGAATAACATATAACTCCATCGCCACATTGCAACCTTGCTACAGTTTCCATCACATGTTACCCCCAGTGCTTTGCTACCCCTCCTCCACAATTACCCTCCGATCGTAACAATGGTAATGGTACTTAGGCCCACTATCGCATGGTATCCCAACACATCACTCACCCTTCGCTACGCCCCCAGCGTAGGTTTACCTCATATTTACCCCCTCCTTACGCCTGCTCTATGTTACCCACTCACGCATCACGCCGCCCGGAAACTCGACATATGTTACCTTGACACATACTTCCCTTATCCTTACCTACAGTGTGTGTTATACTCCACTCCACCCCAACTCAGTTCTCCCTAAACCTGATATATTGTTACCCTCAATAACCACTCCTCCTCATACCCAATATGTTACCCCCTCATACTCGGTCCTGGCTATACGCCTCGCCACCAGCGAAGGGCTACGAGGCCTAGCCCGCCGCGCGCCCGTGACTCAGGGTCGATGAAGCCGTCATCCACCACTTAGGCTGACGACACAGTTTGACTGGACCACCCCCGCCCTCCCCTATACAAGCCTTGGCCGCCTCCCTCCGTCCTCTGTCTGCCGTTCCCGACAAACAGTCTTGCCCGGGGGCATTTCTCAACCCCATCTTGGGGATGGAGTAGTAACATTCTCCTGGGCATATAACTCCCCCCCCCTCCCCTACCACCCCCAGGGTGACGTCTGACATCGGAAATCAATGGTCGGAATTGAGACGTAAGCCAGTGTCCTTGCTGGTGCTACTAGTGCTGTTGGTGCTACTGTTGGTGGAGTTCCTGGTACTGCTGGTGTTACTGCTGCTAGTGCTGGTGCCGTTGGTGTTGCTGGTGCTGGTGCTACTGGTGGTGCTATTGGTGCTGTTGATGGTGGTGATGCTGGTGCTACTGCGTTGGTGCTGGTACTACTGGTGCCGATGCTACTTGTGCTGGTGGTGGAGATGGTGCTGGTGATGGTGGTGCTGGCGCTACTGGTGCTGCTGGTGGTGATGGTGATGTTGCTGGGACTATTGGTGGTAATGGTGAAGGTGGTGATAGTGATGGTGCTAGTGGGGTTGGTGACTCTGCTCTCGTTGCTACTGGTGGTGGTGGTGTTAATGGAGATTAAGGAAGATCGTTGGTGATGTAGGATGTTGGTGATGGGAAGATGTCGCTTTGGCTCTGGGTATGTTGGAGAGAGGTACCGTTGTTGGCGATGGTGGAGGAAGATTGATGGAGGTGGTGATAATGAAAGGGGGAGGGTTGATGATGGTGGTGATGGAGAAAACTGTTGAGCTGGTGCTGCTGGTGGAAGTTGTTACGGTGGAGGTGATTGTTGTTGGTGACGAAAAGGGTTGGTGGAGGAGCGTGCTGGTTTCATATGAGATGAGGGCGTGAGGGAAGACCAAGGTCCTGCTCGAGGGTTCGTGTGCTGTTGACATCAGGCTGCTGGTCTCGTGCCTGGACGACCCGTGTTGAGTCTGAGGGATCGTGAGTGTCTGGT
>JAYMFT010011549.1:0-16850 GCA_038088735.1 Panulirus argus
GACTAAAAGGGGAGGGAGCGGGGGGCTGGAAATCCTCCCCTCCAGTTTCTACTTTTCCAAAAAAGGAACAGAGAAGGAGCCAAGTGAGGATTTTCCCCCAAAGGCTCAGTCCTCTGTTCTTAACGCTACCTCGCTAATGCGGGAAAGGGCGAATATGTATGGAAAAAAAAAAAAAAGAAATATATATATATATATATATATATATATATACACACACACACACCCATGCTTGTATATATATATACACACATGTACATATTCATACTTGCTTGTCTTCATCCATTTCCCATACAAAAAAAGGCCATGTATGTTTGTAGTGCCAAAAATATACAAAAAAATGGCTTCATTTACTCTTGTCTACTCACTGGCTGTCGCATGTAATGCACAAAAACCGAAGGCCCTTATCCACAAGTACACCCCATATACCTTTCTGTGGTTACCCCAACTACTTCATATGCCATTGTTCAATCCATTGAAAGTTCTTCATCTTCTGCAAACCACATTGTTTCAATTTGCCCTATTTCTTGCACCCCTTGCACTCTCCTGAATGTTCAGGACCCAAGCCTTCAAATTATTTATGGATATGAAGAAGGCATGTGATAAGGTGGATGAAAATGCTTTGTGGAAGGTATTACAGATATTTGAGGGATTAAAGCAGTATACTAGAAGCAGTGAAGAGTTTTTATTAAGGGTCAAGGCATGTGTGTGAGGAGATTGAGAGGAGGGTAAGAAGTTTTAGGTGAAGTTTGGTTTCCAGTTGGGCTGTGTGATGCCAACATGGCTGTTTAATCTGTTTATGGGTGAGATGGTTAGGGAAGTAATTATGTATGGTTTTGAGGAGAGGGGTACATCTGTAATCAAGTAGGGGTGGGTGTGCTTGGGAGGTGGTCAATTATTGTTTGCAGATGACTTGGCACTGGAGGCATATTCAAATGAGTGACTGCAGAAAGTAGTTTCTGAGTTTGGGAGAATGTGTGAAATGAGAAATTTGAGAGTAAATCATAATAAAAGTGAAGTTGTTAGGTTTATCACTGGAGATAGACAGGTTAATTGGGGTGTGAATTTGAAAGGAGGAAACTTGGTGGACATAAGGTGTTTTAGATACCAGAGAGTGGATTTAGCAGTCTTTTATTTGCATCATATTATTGAGTTTATTACTTTTATCTCCAGCTATATGTAGTCTGTAACATAATTAACACTTCCAGACTGGTGATGATTGTTCAAGAAGTGAACGTCCAATGCGACCAACTATAGCTTCCATGAACAAGATGACTCCACGAGCTCTCAAAAGAAAATCATCACTCTCCCAGGCTGTCTCCACAGGTAAGTTTATTACAAAATACCAAGAGAGATTTTTATTTGGTGTATATTACTGATTAGGTTACATATTCTGCTGTCTCTACAGAAAAAAGGAATGGTAAATATTTGGTATGTGCTTTCAAGACATTGTTTGAAGTGGATTATGTAAGAAAGTGCAAGTCATTGCATCCATGTGAGACTGTGATGGAAAACTGATACCAGTAGAACCATTTCATGAAAGCAGATATATAGAAAGCTCAAGAATCACAAAATAAGAGGTCCTGGCCAACATATTGCCACCACATTTTTCCCTCTGTCCCGCCAATGTTGCTGCTAACCTTGCCTTTGTTAAAAGGTTTGTCTGTTAAGTCAAAACTTGTTTAGAGAGTAGTAACTCTGCAGAGAATGTCTCTATTTGACATCACCATATCCCTTAGTAGTAACAGCAGATGTTAGCTTTGTCATGCATTTTATGAAAAGTGAACTAAAGTGAGTGAACCTAAAGGAGCTGATGTTTGGTTTTAGTAAAAGATCATTGTCCTCTGCTTGACTTCAGATATAGTTCAACTGCTGTAACTGCAGTTTGTCCTGCTTTTGGAGTAATTGTAACCACTTTAGTTTGTCTGCAAAGACTGTGAAAGGTATTATGGGGAATACTTGGTGAAAGGCTATCAATTCAGATATAGTATTAAGATGCATAATAGGACTGATGATCATCAGAAAGTTAGGGCTATAGCCAAGTCCTCAGTTCTTGCTCATTCATTTTTGGCCACTATTGTAAAACCAAGGAGGTTATCAGAAGCATTTGACTACCTAGACAAGGTGACACACTAATTAATGACAGGGATCCCAACCATGAACATTCCCTGGTATTCCCTAGAAATTTATATAGCGAGACAGAACGGGCAGCATAGCTAACAATAGATAGCTTTTTCAAAATGTATAGGAAATATCTCCAAATTTAGTTGAAACAGTTGTATAAATAGATAATTCAGAGGTTGATATGGACAAGCATAATGCCCCTCCCTCTCCCTCTCTGTAACCCTCACGCTACCCCCATCTCACACCACTACTACTTAAAGCCCACTTCACCACATTTTTTTTGGAAAGAGTTCTTTTGATTTCAACAAAATTACCCATTGATAGAGTTTGATTTATTGTTCTGAATCTTTTTCATGTATCTTCCTCACTTAAGAGTTAGATACAAACAATTTTTGCTCAGGAATATCACTTTCTCATATAATGGGTTTCATATGTGTGTATAATTACATCATTTAGTACAGGTATTTCAGGAATGTAACCCCATTGTTAAGCAGGGACTATGGTAAGTGTGCTTGCTCTTCTAGACTGTAAGTACAGTAATTAGTCCAGTAAAGCTGCTGTATATGAAAGAGTACTCAGAAACCCCTTTTAATTCAGGTTTGTGTTTTTAATATGAGGTTCTCACTTCCTTGATTCAGACTTTCCTTGACTGTTGTTTCTTGAAAGAAAAGAAAAAATGAAGGGGCTCCCATTTATATATGATGGTACTGAAGTTGGAGAAATGTAAGCCATACCTCCCATGCCAGGATATCCTGATTTGACTTAGTAGGTCTTTGATTGTATTTTGAAATCACAGATTGGCTGTCTGTAGAGGTGAGGGGCAGCAGTTGCAATTAAATTGTTAAGGATGGTAGTTTGTGATACACTGCTATAGGTGGTCTGTTTCATTTGCTTTGATTTAAGAAAGGTTCTACTGATACTCTGTCTGAGCAAAACAGAGCTTACAGTTTCCCTGATATAAACAGTAACACTACATTAATTGACTTTTTTTTTTTTTTTTTTTTACATGCTTACCATTTCCCATGTGAGTGAGGTTGCATCAAGAACAGATGATAGAACCTTAGAGGGAAAATTCCTCACTTGGCTCCTTGTCCTGTTCCTTCTTTTGAAAAGTAAAACAGGAAAAGAGGATTTCCAGCCTCTCGATCCAGCCCATCTTAGTTGCCTTCTACAACAGGCAGGGGATATGTGTGCAGTATTCTTTCTCCCATATCCCCAGGGATTTTTATATCTATACTAGATTTTGTATAATATGCGTATTATATATGATTTCTACCCAGTTTTCCTGATGAAAATTGATGTATAAAATATTGATATTTATCTTTTCAGGTGACATTAGACAGTTCCCAGAAGATTCTAGTTCAGAGGATGCATCTCCATCAGAACATAAAAATACACGCAGCCGGTCTCATGGAAGTGAAAGGTTAGTGTTCTGAAGTTTGAGCAATGACCGTACATGGATGATTTTGTTAATAATGAATTCAAAATATTACTTGAGGAGTATTGGTCTAGTGATAAGTACACTCAGTATTAGACAGCTTGGTGTTGGCTTGGAAAAATTCTTCTTCTTCAGCACGCTTTCAGCTTTCATCTTTGTTGAATATTATTGCAAATCTCCTAGTGAGGCAAAATGCTGCTTGTTTATGTAAGGGAAATGTGATGATATCTCTTCTTCCAGTGATTGGTCTTTTTAGTCTTTGGCCTGAAATATCTCCAACAACATTTTTTTAATTAGCTTTTTCTTTTCCACACCAGCAAAAACATAACTGTTTCTCCTGCTGGTGAAGCCACTATGTGGTTCTCTGGTTTCATCCCATTCACCTTCATCACATTTCAAATTTCCTTCACCCAGTGTTTCACCTCTTAATGACCATATGCCCCTTTGTATAATTGGCCATTACTACAACACTACAAACATCATTTCACCATATCCCAAGATCCTTCATGCCCACAATGCAGCTATCATAAAGAAGACACCAAGCACTTGTTACTCTATTGCCCTGCACTCTCTGCGCATAGATGCACACACATTTCCACACTATATGACCTGTGATCCTGACTGGTGGATGTGGACAGCTTCCTGAGTGCTGCAGGAGCTTCTTAAGGATAATTGGGATTCATGGGATGGGAAGGTAAGGTAAGATAAGGTGTAATTTTATACAGTCCATAAAGCATTCCTTTCTTTAGACACAAGTAAGATATATGGATTGAACAGCATCCCCCCATCTTGTGTTGATGGCATATGCCTTTTAGTTTATGTTTGTCTTTACTTTTCTGTTTTCCTTTTGTTTAGAAAAGATATTTGTTGGAAACATTCACAGGTATTGTCCATTCCAAAGAACATAAACCTTTCTAATCCTTCCAGTCAAAATTACTCTTTTTCTTGGACTACTGTTATCTCCTGTCTTTGTAGATCTCCTTAACTTTCATTTTCTTTAGTGTTTTGAATTTGCTTCAGTTTGAATTATCAATCTTGTAATTTTCTCTTGAGGTACAACGGAATCACATTTCAAAGCATTTGTTATTTTAATAGCCTTTGATAGTCTTTTAAAGGGTACTGATTTCCTAATTTCCTTCTTTTAACATGCTTTTTCACAGGTTGAACTATGTACAGTCTTATTGGTGGATTAATATCTCATTTCCCTACCAACACCGATTCCAAAAGGTTTTGTCCAGTCTTCTTTCTTTCCTTTTTTTTGTTCATAATTTGTTTTCAACTGATATCTTAACTCTGCATTCTTCCACTTCTTCCAATTCTGCCATAACTTCCGATGCTTTTTCCATATCCTGTTTCAGTCTGCTTCTTCCATTAATTAGAATTTGGATAGGATTTCTTTGTGGAATGAAGATATGTTGCTGTTTATTTCTTCCAAAACTCAAGTTCTTCCAGTTTGTGTGTCTTTTGATGGCTTCACAATTTAGTGCAATCAAGTGCAATCAACATGTGTGGCATCACCATAATATCTAATCTGTGTTGTAAACCCAACATTCCAAAAAACTAGGTCTCCCTCTAAAAAACTGGGAGTCCTGTTCAGATGTTGAAGATCAATGTTATAAGGAATCAATTTGTTTTTATGTGAATACGGCACAAATATCTAGAGCAGTTGTAGGTCCATGCACTTACTGGTTGCTATTGGGTATAGAGCTTTCCTACTAATCAGTTCTCTGAGTTTTACCCTCAGAACTATCCATTTTTCTTCTGCTGTGTTGTTAGTTCTTTCTCTTTAATGTAGATTTTACTTTGATTTCTTTTCTCAAGAGCTGGCTGTGTGCGTGCGTTTGCCATAAGCAGATCCACACATGGCAAGGAACATCACATAATAACTCTAAGGTCTCTGGTAACTTAAGGCTGCGCTGTTGTGTTTCTTTCCATGTATTGCAAACTTTGGAAATCTTTATCCTGTCATTAACGATCCCTGTTTAATAGGCAAACTTTCCATTGCTTGAAAATATCTTAGACTGTCATTTTTCTTTTCTTCTCATTCTCAGTTTGCCTACTTTTCTACATTCAGATTCTGGCCCAGATAATGACTCCATAGATAGAGTAAAAAATGTTAAGAAACAAATGTCAGAATATTCCTTCCGTTTGTGATTGTTATAATATTTTGAAGTTCTTATCCTTATATATTATTCATATATTTCTGTTTGACATAATTCTTTCTCCTTGACTTCTGTTGGATGCATTGGAAATTAAATACCCTAGGAAGATACATACTGTGAGGCGGTTTGACCATTAAAGGAATGAAAATGTAAGAGAGATGTGCTAGTAAACACTTTCTGTTTGAGGGTGCAAGCTAGGGTGTGATAGAATGGTTCAGACATTTGGAGATGAAGAAAGAAAGACTGTTTAAAAGGATTTGTGTTTCAGCAGTGAAGGGAGCAAGGGGGATGGGGAAACGAAGAAGATGGAATGACAGTGAATAAGGCTTCAGGGTACTAGGGTTTCCTCTCTGGTCATTCCCTTGCAGTAATTATTTATAGAGTTTCTTCCCCGAATGACTTCCCCAGGGTTCCTTAGGGTTCTGCCCTATCACTTATTTTCTTCTTTTCTGTTACTTCTAATCCTATTCCCTCTTATTTTGATGATTCCACTTTATCGTTCAACTCATTATCCTGCCCCTCCACCTCCTCCTACTCCTACTCATTTTCTTTCTCATTCTGAACCTATTTCCTCTTTCATTTCAGACTTTTGCACCATCCCAGAACAAGGAAACAGTTACCTAGTCAAATTTAACATTGCTGGAATGTCAGTGGACCGAATCAGGGCATATGAAATGGCTGAGTTAGCCATAGAAAGATCAGTGGGGCCTGGTTGTGGAGAGGGAACTGTGGTTTTGTTGCATTACACATGACAGCTAGAGAATGGCTGTGAGCCAATTTGGCCTTTGTCTGTTCCTGGTGCTGCCTTCTGTTGTGGGAAATGGCAATCAAGTATGAAAGAAAGAAAAGAGCTGTATATTAGTCATTCGTTTCCCTCTGTTCTATTTGAAAACACCAGTCTTTAACCCTGTAATAGCATAAACAAGTTGTGCATAACTGTGTCCTCCAATTTTTCATGGAATCCCCACATAATTAACATCATAAAGTTTGGTTCTTAAAAGCTGGGGCTTTGTATAGGTGTCATATTTTTATTTTCTTGTGAGCAACTGTTTCATATCTATAGGGTAATGAATATTTTGAAACTTCCATCTTTGGGCATCCTTAAACTCTCAGGGCTCTGTAGCTTATGGGTTAAGAAGAGTCAGGCCTTCATATTAAATGTTTGTGGAACCTTGATTAATTTGCATTTTCTATTTCTCTCTTATTTCTTTCACCTGAGATATACTTTGATTGCAGTATGTTTTGCCTATGTCATTACAGTCTCTGTTGGGAAAATTAATGGAAATGAAAAGCACTCATTTTAGGGAGCTGTAATTTAGCTGAACAGGAGTATATGAGGCTTTACATGCAGAGGGTGAACCCACCAAATCTGAATTTTGAGATGTATGTCAAGGTTTTTGCTCCATGAATAGCCAAAACATCAATGATACTCCAGCAAATTGTTGAGTGGAGAAACCTTCTTATTTAGGGCTGCATTGTCGTCAACACTCTTATTGTACAGTGAGGTACATAAGAATTACCAGTATTACAAGCAATGTGCATGATGTGTGAAACAAAAGGTTTCTTGGTGTTTCAGTTGATGTTCATAGCACCATTGTTTCTTTCCTGCTTTGCCTCCACCTTTTTCCACTCATCGTCATTCTTTTACCCATTGCTAGAGTGGCCTGACAAACATCAGTATTAGAAGGACTCATAATGATGACTGTAACTGCAAAATTGTAGCAAACAAAATAGTTGGTTATAGGTTGAGGTAGGCACATCCATCATCCCTCTTAAATATGGGAAATTTCCAGGTGGTTGGGGCAAGCCCACCATGATAAGGACTGTAATTTTTAGAAAATTGATAGGCCTTCCTGATACCCTAGAAAACTAATTTGGGGGGACTGTGGTGGTTTACCCTTGGCATATGAAGTGGGCAATGTCATTGGGGCTTGGCTTTGGATAGTAAGTGGTTTCTAGTTACAGTATATGGGAGAGGTAGAGAGTGGTTGTATGTGAATAAGGCTATTGTTCGTACATTCCAGACATAACTTCTCAATATATGGCACCTTAGCTCGCTTCTAGTAGTCCACCTTTCAGAAGTTTGAATCAGTAAAAATAGTAAAATTTAAGATATGCTTTTTATCACTAACATTCTTGATCTTAGTAACTCTTCAGAAATAAATCATAGATTCCATGAGGCAGGAGAAGCAGTTGTGTATTAACAAAATTAGATATGTATCATTCTGTATATCCTTTTCCATGTTTAACTTTTTCACAAACTTTTGGCTACCTTTCTTCTGCATTTTTATGTTTCATCTAACTACTTTCCAAATGAGGCATTCTTTCCCGTAAAAGCTCTTTTCTTTTCCTTTTAAAATTGTACTTTTTTTTTTTTTCCTTCCATGTCCTGTACATACATTATATTTAACATCTCTTCACAGAATATCCCTAAAGATTCCAAGTGTTTATTAAATCATTGTGTTTCCACCAAGAAGTTACCCAGTTTTGTACCTTACACTTTTTACCTGTTACTCATTACTGTTCTTTTAGTTTTTTGCTTGTTGTGGAATTTAAAAGTTGTGCATTTATTTATGCCAAACCAGTCATTGCTTTTGTTATTTTTTGTAATGCAAAAGAAGCTGACAGGCCAAGCTTGACTAGGTCTTTTTCTGTTGCGAATTTGCTTCGCATGTAATTAATTTCTTTTACTCCATTTTCATGAGTATGATCTATTCATTTCAACTCCTGATTCATAATTTTTGACATTAAATAATTTGTTTGTTTGTAAATACAGCTTTGTAATCAGTATTTAGATCAAAGTTATGCTGAGTCCCTTTTGGTATTTTTTACTAAATTACTTTTTTGTATTGGTATTGCTGTTGATTTTGGTAAACTAAAGATCAAGAATAATTTTAGCAAGTCTTTATTTGGAAAGTAGAAGAGTATGCTGTATTTGCAGTAGATGTAGGCATTGATTTACAGCTTAATGTTTGTTTTATGTGTTGTGATTTGTTGCTATGGTATGTCAGGCGCAATAACCTTCCCACTCGTGCGGTGAGTGAGCGCGACCTCACCCGCAGCAACAGTTTGTCGAATAAATCCCGAGGAGAGTCTGTACGTGGCCGCTACGCTTCAGCTGCATCTCCAGTGGCAAGACGTGGGCTTCCTTCTTCAGACATTAGCCGACCATCCTCTGCTGCATCAACTGCAGATATGAGTCCTGAAGAATACCCTACCCGTGATGACCTTGCATTCATGGACTTTGACAACATGCCATGTGAGTATTGGTGCTGCAGTATAATGATCATATTCATTAGGGGATAATTATGGTAAACTGTACAATAATGTAACTAATACTTTGTGTTTTGGCTTGGTATTGGTGGATGTATATGTTCCCTAAATTAATACCCCCAAAAAATGCAAATATTAGAGTGCATGTGAGCAAAACTTGTAAAAGATTTTTATCAACCCTTTGGGGACCCTAACCATACTTGTATGATCTAGGTTATTAGGAATCTAGCTGTACTTGTATGATTTAGGGTGCTAGGACTGTAGCTGCATTTGTATGATTTAGGGTACTAGGACTGTAGCCGTGCTTGTATGATTTAGGATGTTAGGACTCTAAAACTGTATTTTTATGAGTTGCCTCTTTCCACCCTCACTTGAATTGAAAATCAGTCGCTGTTGCTATGTAGAGTTGCCTTACATCACAAGTAACTGTAACTAGCAATGGGAAAAAATCCTAGGCAGTTACTTACAGAATGTGATGGGTGAGTATGGCTGATAGTAGTGTTACTATAGCCACTGTACTTGTACAGTTTGCCTTATACTGTTCACAAGCAACTACAAATAGCACCAGGAAAGGATTGTAGAATTTTTTTACGTGTATAACACAAAATGTGTGCACACCAAATTTAAAGATCTCAACTGCAACCAGTATGGTTAATATGCCTACTTTTTATTTTATTTATTTTTATTTTTTTTTTTTTTTTCTTTTTTTTCTTGATTTGTCAGTTAACCTCCAACCTGGGTATGCATCAAAATTTTTTTGGCTCGGTTTTTAAAGGGTTAACTGATAAAACTTCCTGGTTTACCTACTCACAGTGATATCTTAGGGCGAGGGGCAGGTGAACAGTGAGCTGGAGATCAGGAGGGACATAGGAGGTGTGTAAGTTGTTGAACACAGCTTTGTTAGAAAAGTTTGTGAAAGAAGAAAGTTTAAAGTAAAGTCAAGAACAGTACGGTAATGAGGTGCACCAAAGGGATGAGATAGGATGGTTTGGGTATAAATATTAACCATTAACTATACATTTCCTCAGAAATTACCCTTCCCCATGCATGAAAAACCCTAGAAATTCTTTCTTCCCTACAGAATGTGTCTGTATGTGTAGTTTATTAAAAAACACCCCAAAAGAAGTATCTATGTTAGTGTGGATCAGAGGGGCCTAGGATGAAAGCATGGATGTAATATACAGTGTTAATTATGTGTAAATATATATTCTTGTACTTGTAGGTTTATGTTCATGTGTAATCATGCCTGGTAAAAGCAGTTAATGTGCAGTGGCTATCTGTCTGCCACAACAGTCCTTTCAGAATATTACCACACCAATATAGAGGAAAAGTATAATAATTAAAAAAAAAATTTTTCTTGTGGAGAATATACACATATTCTGTAAAGAAAAAAAAATTAAATGTTTAAATTTTTTGCATGCAAATAATGTAACAGTAAAATGTCAGTTTCCATAGTTTTTACGGGAATTGTGAAATAGAATTGGATAACGCTGTAGTTCATTTTAAATTACAGCAGTTAAGAAAGAGGCTGTGGTGTAAAGAAATCATTAGCAAGATTTATTTATAAGTCCTCTGTGATATTATGATAGTGTAGTAAACTAGGAAGATGATAAGCTTGTAAAGTTCTTTGAAACAAACCAAAGTAAAGAGTTCTTTAGGGCTAGAGGTATTCCAGGAAAAAGGATGTTAAGATAATGATATTTTATGTTACTATGCATTGGCATTATTATGTAAAGGTTTGGGTTATTCTGCTAGCTGGTCAGGGTTATTAAAGAATAACTTTTCTTTGTTAGATATTTTTGTTTGTGCAATATTTTTTGGCAAATTGAAATTTAAGATGCTTGATGCTTTCATATTTCATTTTTCATTTTGTCTTTTCAGTGAGTGTTGGGGTGGTTGAAAGTGTATGTGAATGGGTAGTAGAGGGTTGTGAACGTCTGAGTCAGCTTTGGTGGCGAGCATGTAGTGAAGGAGGTGGGGAGGAGGACCATCACCGTGCCCTCCGTTCTCTTTTACTAGGAGCTGCTGCCAGAGCTACTCATGCCCTTACTCCTCTCACTGCACCTAATGCTGCTCCAGCACCATCATTAAGGTCCCCAACAGCCCCTCCACAACAAGCATCAGACAGCAAAGATCCAAGGATGGTTGCAATGATGCAGCAATACACTGATATTCTGGTCAACATGGTTCAACAAAAAATGGCGTCACATCAGCCACCTCCAGGTCCAGCGTGATTATGTGTACCTTTGAACAGTCATGCAGTCCAAACCTCAGATAGTCATATGGCTTAACTTTTTTTTTTTTTTTTTTTTTTTCTGTTGAATGCAAAAATGGGTAGGGCATATCTTACCTCTACTTTATGAGTGGAAGGCTGTGCAAGGTATAGTTTGTTTTCAACGTGCATACAAGTGTTACACGTGGTATTCGAGATTTTCTTGATAGTATGGTGTCTTGTGGTAATGTCTGATATTTACATTGTTGATAAATACAGTCTTTGTGTGTGTAAGTGTGTATGTTTGATGATGCTCTTTTAGTAATGTTTGATTCATGCAGTAGGATATTACATTCCAGGTTGTCTGTGACAATTGTTTCCATATAGGGCAAGAGTTATTTGCAGAACTCGTTAAGCCTCATTTGCTGCCAAAGCTCTCATGACCACTATGTCATTGTAATTATCTCCTGCCATATAAACTTTTAGTTCAGTTGATTAAAAACTGAGCCTATCCGTAGGATCGATGAATGCATAAATTTTTTGGTTTTCTGATGTAATGAGTTCATTGCATCAGTATTATAAACCAGAAACATAGTGATCTGTACAAAGTGGTTGTCAGGTGAGAGTGGCTTGTTGACGCAAGGATGCACTACACACATGGCACACATGCTGTCTCAATGCAGCAGGTAGGCCAATAGCACCAAGATGTAGGTGATCTTTTCTGTATTAGATTAATATAATCTTACAATGAGTACTCTATTTAACAGCATGTTTTTCTTAATCCATTTGCTATTAACTTGTCTAACTTGTCAATTACAGTCTATTGGACATGGTAATGGCTTACTGCTGTTTTGGGCTGACTGTTTACCCTGTGTTTTAGAATCTATTTTTTATATGTCTTAGCTGTGTAAATTGTACTGCCTGGTCCTGTATTATGAAAGGCACTTCTCCAATACAGAACATTGAGCTAAGTGTACCATCACTATTTGCACTTTGAAGTATCCCAATTAATGTGAGTGTAGCTTACCAAAGTTAAAAAGTAGAATGTTTTCTTAAGCTAAATACTATTTTATATAGGGCATTTATAGCTCTGGGAAATGTATATTGTTGTTTTTCATTTAAGGGAGTTTAAAATTAATATTGGATTTACTAAATGCAGCAACTGTGCCACTGAAAAAGAAAGCAAGAAAGACCAGGCAGGCCTAAGTACCCAGCCATTTGCAGTATCACTAGGCGTGATATTGCTGCAATCTTGCGTTAACATCCATTCGTCGATACCAAAAATAGTTGCTCTGTTGCTCACTGCTGTCTGTGCTCATGCTAGAGCTGATTTCGTTATTTTTAAAGCATAAATTTTTTAATGAAATTTTCATTGTCACTGATTTTATTTCCTTATGGTTATTACTTGGCTTTCAAGAATGTTGGACTGAATTAATGATATAACACATTCCAAGTAAATGATAGCTTTGGCAAAAGCTAGGACAGTATGGTCTGCAAGCAGCATTTAGCTGTAATTAAATTTTAGTCTGCCCCCAATAGTTATCATCTTTGGAACATCTGTGCCCACCCATAACCTTAAAAGAAATGAGTGCTGGACTCTTTGAGATCAAGGTTTTCCAGCAAGAATGTGCTGTGTTATATATACTGTTAATGGTGGTTTTTGTCATTAACAAGTTTAGAAAGTAAATATTTGTGTTGCAGCTCAAGGTGGTGGAATACAGAAAAGGCTTGTGTGTGTTTGGTAACAAATGTGACATTAAGCTCTCATCCTTGGGCTAGGGTGGGCTAGGGGCAGTTATGGGAGCAATGACCTATCCGTACCAGTTCTGGTCGAGTTGCAAAAAAAAAAAAATAATAATAATAATGCCTGGAAAGGGCAGTGATGAGCTGGGTTGCCTCAGGTCATGCTCCCTAAGGGTGCCAGGAGGTGCCATGGAGAGGTGTGTGCCAAACCCCTGCATGCATGGCTGAATGCCTAGCCTGCTAGGGAATATGTATAGCTGTATAATAGTGTACATTCTCTAGCTTTTAGACATCATTCCCTTGCCTGGGGAAGATCACAGGTCATTGGCTGGATTTAATGCCTAGTTAATCATCATTTCAGCAAGACTGTATCTTCCCCTTGGCTGATAGTGTCATTGCCTTCCATTAGTGTGATTGTCCTCCAGTTTCCCTTTAGGGTGTTGAGACAGTGCTGTTGAACAGCTTTGTCCTCTGACTGTGCTCATGGAGATCCGGGTAAATGTTTGCCAAATGAAATCTCATTTCTTGATAAAACATGTTTCATGAGGAATGCCTTTCTTTAACCTAAGAATGTTCATTGTAATTAGTGAAAATGTGCTACTGGTGACTTCTTTTCTTATTAAATATATATGGAAAAAGGACAATAAAGTACTTATATTACCTCATACAATCAGTTTTATTATAAAGATAAAAATCTTCAATCTGCAATATATTAACTTTGCAATACTATCTCTGCCTTCATGACCATTCTTTGCATCATTAAAATAGTGCTAAACTGAAGTGGTTAATAGCGATACTCAGTTTACTATGTAGATCAACCAATGTTAAACTGGTTGCTAGAAAGCCCTAATTTCTGAATTTGTAATCTTTGGTAGACCATGAGGCAAAGAACATAAACAATACGAATATATTACTCTGATAGAATGCAATGGAAGTTTACTTCAAACCAACTGCTAATTTCAAAATTTGGGTTCGCTTGTGTACAGAGCCTACAATCATATTTCCATTTCTGCTTGTTTTCTAATATGAGCATCAGAAATGACATCTGAAATATCTTACCTCTTGTCCTTTATACAGATACTGAATAAATCAGATCCTATAGTGCTACAAATGATTGCTTCAGTATTTTCAATACAAAGACAAATTATTGTCATTACATTTTACATCTGGGCAAAGGAAATGCTAATGCAGTGGTCAAAGTTTGAGTTTGAATAATAAGTTACTTTTGGAAGACAAAAATGAGCCAGATTTAATGCCAACTAATATACAATGATGATGAATATACTCTCACATATATCTTCAAGATCTCTTCACATTCTCAAGTCACCATAAAAAATGGACATATGAATGATTAGTCAACTTGGTAAATAGATTCAAAAATGGCAGTAGAGAAGTGAGTTGATCTTTATAAGAGAAATACAATATATTGATGAAAATATGAATGAAAATGATAAGATATGCATTACAGTGAATCTATAAGGCAGATGTTTCTACAAAGCAATAATACTTCAAACAGGCATATTCACCACAACCAATTAAGAGAGCAACCAGAGAGAATATAGTTATCACTAAGGCACAAGGTTTGAATTAGCACTGACACTCTATACTGTAACTTTACATTAGCTATGATGGAGACAACGTTAGCAATAAAATAGGAATCTGTAGACTGTAATTGCAATAATCCCAACCTCGTTGCTCTAACAACATTAATATATGACTAAATATGTATGCTAGTGTAGCATATGTATGTCACAGTACATCCAAAGAAATTCCACCTACATAAATAACTGTTTAATCCCCATAAAACACTGATGTTTTAAATTAAGGAGGTTGGTATTAATACATTTAGTTGTTTCATAACAAACTTTGTGTCCACCAAGCAATACTAAGGCTATTTCACAAATTTCCAACATTTCTTTACAAAAGTAATCCACTGCACAAGAGTATGAAAATATAGTTACTATGTGGTGCATTACATAAGGAATGGTTAAAAAATATTCACAAGAGAAAATAAAAAGAAGATTTCTAGAAAGATAGGCATGTCTGTATTTACCATTTACAAAAAATAATATTTAATCCTTTTCTTGGAGATTTGTTATTGAAATATCTTCTGCTTTTGGATTCTCATCATATGATCAACAATAGTTATATTAACTGATATAAATTTCACAATCATATATTTGCTATCAAGCAAAAGGTAAGTCATGAAAGGAATTCTGGATATATGAATGCAAGCTGGAATTCTTATGCTTCATTTTCACACAAACCAATAAGTATATATATATATATATATATATATATAAATCATTATTATTATTATATACAACCTCTGGATCCTTTTCATGGTACTCCTGCAGCTTCAAGACTGTAATACAATCAGACGAAGGGAAATACTGAACTCTTTTAGAATGACAAGCTCCTTGATAAGACTAAACCTACTTTCATCAACTGACAATGATGCAGCCTAGTTGAAGATGACTTATCACTCACAGTAATGCTTATTAAATATTTTACATTTCAAGCTTACTTGCCATTTTCTGTGTAGCAATTAAGTGCCAGGAACAGAACAAAGGCCTTATTTGCTCACATATTGTGCCTTCCTATCCACATCCAAGGCCCTCAGACCAAGATGTGTATATATTACTATATAATGCAGGACAATTAAGGAGTAGATGTTCAGTGTCTTTAGTATGGAAGATGTACTGCGGGAGTGAGAGGTCTTGTGATGTGTTGAAATGGAGTTTTTAATGCTGTAGAGATGGTTCATGTTTAGAATGCAAACAGAAACGTGTAACTCGTACATGCTTGGGATGCAGTTTCAGATGGGCGTATGTTTGATATGGTACAATTTAAAAGTGTGTTGGGAGAACAGATGCTTAATGTTTGTCGTCATTAAAGTGTGTGAGTGTTTGTTTAATCAATGTCATGTTTATTTGGATAATCTGAAAGCACAGGTCACTAATGGGGGATGAGAACTCTGTTAGTAAAATTTCTTTATATTCAGGAGTTGGCATTTGGCTATGGTGTTTTTCAGTTATGAGGAGTCTAAGGCAGCTGCACCTAAATGGTGCAGTGTATATGGAGGCTAATTATACCGAAAGTATTTTTGTTTAACTGTGTATGTGTTGGGTGTTGCTAGGCAGCCAGTGATTATTTTGAGGGCCTTATTTTGTGTAATTTGCATTTGTTAAGTTTGTTTTTTTGACAGGGTAGATGACCAAACATTTGAGACATAATTTAGAATGCAGTGGATGAACTGGTTGTAGAGGACGCTATGTGATTCTTATCCTTGTCCAAAGCCATGCTAGTAAGTGTTTCGAGAGCAACTGGTATGTTTAAGATCTTTGTATTGAGTTTTGAGTTGTAGGATGAAAGTGTTGTGCGTGTGTCATATATGAAACCTTGTATGGTTGAAGTTCTATCCAGTTAAAGAAGCTGGCCATTCAGGGTTATGGATGTGAATTGGATTCATGTCCAATCAAGAGTGGGTAATGAATTCTTGTGAGGATGCAGACATTCTTTTGAGTTAGCCAGTTTTCTAAGTGTCTGATGCAGTGTTTATGTTCATTAATGGCAGGGTATTTTGATGCAACTGTGATTTAGTATGCATATGAGAGGATTTTCACAGTGTGGCCTGTGGGAGGTCATGAAGGAAAATTTTTTTTTCTATTATATAACCCCAAGACCCCTTTCACTGCAGGGGCTTCTGTTGTTTCAAGGCTGTGCTCCTTCATGTAGCAGGGAACTAATGGACTCCTCTAGAGTAAGGATTGTTTGATGAAAAGGTACCATTTCTATCGACAGACAATGATACAGCCTTGCCAAAGTGACTATTCACTTTAAGCATAACAAAAAGCAAGCAGGAGTCCAGTAATGCCAAAAAAAATTTAATATATATATA
>JAYMFT010011560.1:0-16850 GCA_038088735.1 Panulirus argus
TATATATATATATATATATATATATATATATATATATATATATATATATATATATACACACGAGTCGGCCCTTCAACTAACTAAGGGGGTTTTCCACAAGCGAAAAAACATTTTCTATCACGCCAGTTACAACTAGTTACAGGAGGAACTGAGGAAGTCCCATCCAGTGGGCGGGATTGTTAGAAAGGTCATCTCTCATTCTGTGTAATTGGAAAGTATAATGTGCATGTGCTCATAACTACGACCTTTGGTCAATGTATCCTGATATCATTTCACTACACATTCGAATGATGAATGAATGAAGGAAGTGAATCATGAGAATGAATGCGTTAGACTTTTGCTCATAATCACGAACAACGGTCAAAGCATAGACACAATAAGTTAGTTATTTCGGTAAAGAAACAATTAAGAAATGGTTGTTTAATATCGAAGCCAATACACGACGGTACGACCCTCGGGCAGGACGGTACGACCCTCGGGCACTAGACGGTACGACCCTCGGGGGCAGGACGGTACGACCCTTGGGCACTAGACAGTACGACCCTCGGGCAGGACGGTACGACCCTTGGGCACTAGACGGTACGACCCTCGGGCAAGACGGTACGACCCTCGGGCAGGACGGTATGACCCTTGGGCACTAGACGGTACGACCCTTGGGTAAGCTGGCCTGGCCATTTACCTGAATCGTACAACTATTTACAAATATCTGTTGAGTTTTTCAGAATACCGGAAGCGTATCAGAAATACGTCGCTATGAATCTTAAAATGGGAATATGCTACAACGAATCTCACTTACGTAAGCGCAAAATTACGCAACCCTGAGCTCTCTTAAATGGGACTAACGCGCCTTCGGGCCGCACTCCAAGCAGGAGCAGGGAAGTGCTGGACTCCTTTGATGCGAGAAAATCTTCGGGGAGAGTCTTTACCCCCTTTTTTTTGATATACTGAAAAGATACCGGTTGTAATCAAGGACACTTTTCTCCTGGAGACCTAACTTCAAAGATGTACTACTTCCAGTAGCTGGGAAGGGATTGACTCTCATTTCGAGAGAGTTCGACGTCATTTGAAGTGTTGAATATTCAAGCCATTCATTTTATCATATCTATTTTTTTTTCATTCGACCATCATAGAGCCAAGTTCGCCCTGTGCCATATATATATATATATATATATATATATATATATATATTAACCCTGGGGTTAGGGGAGAAAAAACACCGCCCACGCATTCCGTTGTGTCTTAGAAGGCGACTAAAAGGGGTGGGAGTGGGGAAAGGGGGAGGGAGGGGGGTGTTGGAAATCCTCCCCTCCTGTTCTACTTTTTCTAAAAGAATGAACAGAGCAGGTGGTCAAGTGAAGATTTTTCCCTCTGAGTCTTAGCCATCTGTTCTTAACGCTACTTTGCTAACGTGGGAAATGGCGAATATATATATATATATATATGAACTCCTACTGAACTGCGAATTTACCTTCATAACTGTAATCACGGACTAGAGTGATTTTCATTTTTTTTTTTTATGTTGAAGGCTCGTCACGGATCAAATATAAGATCAAATATAGGATAAAATATAAGAAACCATTTAAAATGTATAATCTTTATTTACAATCACATTCTTACAAAATCCATTACAAAATAAATGCACTGAGAAAATAAAATTATATTTATACAATGCTAAGTCTTTCACTTAAAATGTTTTCTGTCTACATTTGGAAAATTACAACTGAGACTACAGGGACCTTAAGCTACGTACTGGTCACTCACAACTATGACTATTATCACAACTATGACCATATACATCAAACTTGAAATGTTTCCTTCTTGGGACTTTGATCTAATCTCTCTCACTGAAGGCAAATGACGGGCTCGTTACACTGACACACTGACTTCCGCGTCTCTTGACACGTAATAAGCACCAACACACACAAGCACAGTACATTATGGAGAAACCTGCGGCTATGCGCGACTCGTCAATCCACCACAAGCCGACGAAGCAAACGTAGTAGATGAAGAGGTACCCAGCGAGCAGAGGGAAGCATATGAGCCGACATAGCTCAATCGGGCACAGCCTATGCACCACGATACACAGGCTCTCGGTCATGCTGGGGGAGCTCGGGTCTTCCTTATAGAACTGACAGCGGTGGCACCTGTGTGGATGACGACCTCCATTCAAGTATAAAGCAGCTTGTTACACGGACTAATCATGTATGAAAAAACTAAAAGGACGACACTACGACCAAACCATCCCTCCCCTTTCCCCCCCCCTTCCCTCCCCCCACACACACACACACGCTGAAGGTGATCGATTACTCCTCATGTCAGACTAAATCAAACGTGTTCATGACGATTCCACTTTCCCATTTCTGCTAACAGCAACTGCAAGTTCAGTCAAAGCTTTAAATAATAACCTCTGAAAAAAAAAAACTATAGCTATTTATCAAAAAACTCTTCACTTACCCTAAATTTACCCAGTTCAACACAATAATGAACAGAACTTTTAAAAATTAGGAGAGGGAATTTTCATTCTGCATCACCGACGTCAAAATGAACATAAAATTGAGTCTGGGGTGAAGGAATTCATCTCATCTGAGAAAACCACACACACACACATCAACAACCTAGCGACCTATTACACAACAGTAAAACGACAGCCTATGCCAGAAATGGCACACCCGAGAACGACATGAGCTCTTACTCCTACTGAACAATGTATGTAGTTAATAATTACCGCTATTATTAAACTCTATTAGATGTAAAGATGTGTAATATATATATATATATATATATATATATATATATATATATATATATATATATATATATATATATATGGTTTGGTTATAAGCACTTCAAAATCTAAAAAAAAATATCAGCAATTTACACTTGAGAAATAAAATAAAAAATCTACAAATAAATTAGACTACAGAATAATTTAAGATATACCATATAAGGGTATGTAATGTTAACTTGTACCCTTTGGAAGTGAACGGAAGAAATTTTAGTAGAAAAAGTTAAGCTATGGTACATATTACAGAAGTACAAAACAGACGAGAGAGAGAGAGAGAGAGAGAGAGAGAGAGAGAGAGAGAGAGAGAGAGAGAGACTACTACTTAGCAACTACTTTAAAGAAAACACGTAATGGGTTCATCAACATGAAGTCAGACAAGGAACAGATGCCGTTTTATTAACAGAAAAAACGGGCTCTTTAATCACCTGTTGGGAAGAGAGATGTTCACGTTTGCACCGTCGAAGTAGTAGGAGGGGCCTTTCGTCTTGTCCATATTGTAACGTTCTGTGCAAGGATTAAGGACCAACATTCATCACTTATAATCATGAAGGCGTTTCAAAACCCAGCCTACAGAATCGCTAAGAGTCAAAATTTCTTCAAGAAATATCTTTAAAAAAAAATGCTGGAGAACGCTCACAACGACAAATAAAAGTATCTGATAAAATTTCCGGACAAAATTTATGTAGTCACTCCTCACACACACCAAAAAAATAAAACTGTCAATGTTTATGAGTGACACACACACACACACACACACACACACATATTTCCAAAAAAAGCTACATACATGGCTACATAATTTGACAAATAAAACATATATACAGGGAGACGCGAGTTAACATTACTACTAATGTGACTATATATATATATATATTCAATGTTTACGGTTCCCCACATTGGGACCAAGTGTGGGGATGAACATGAACTTAACAAGATAAGTACCAAAGTAACACACCCCAGCACTTACAATCTTGCCACTTGACAACAGCGCAAGGAATAATCTGCACTTAAATCTTACTCTCTAGGTTACACTTGAAAATAAAGAATGAATTCTTTAAATAATATAATATTAAATAACGCTCGACCTGCTCATACAACGCAAGTTTAACCTTCGGTAACTATTAAAATTAATGTTTTATTTTGAACACGTTACGCTAGTAAAAGCACTCCACTTACGCGTACATATATGACAACTAACGCACATAAGAACACATTCAATTTAATATAAAAAAAAGATACAAGTAATTTTTGCATTACTCGGTGACGTAAAAAAAATTTCAAAAATTTACACTCAGAGGAAGCCTTACTAGAAATATTTAACTACATACCCACCAGACGTTCTGTTGCTCAGGTTTTCAGGATTTGTCCAAATGTAATCTGCACACCACAGGTATTGCAGAGAGATCGGGAAAGTAAAGTACTGCAGGGTGTGAGAGGAGGACACGCGAAACACGTTGCAAAGGCTGTCCTGCAAGAGATCGTCTGCCACTCGGGAGCTTTGATGGCTCTGTGGGAAGCGAGGGAGGAGGGGAGGGGAGGGGAGGGGATGGGTGGTTGTTGGGGGGGTTGGGGGGGGGGGGATTACTCAACGCAGTAGTTGCCATCGACTGATGTCGGTGCAAATCTTTTTGCCTCCTTTGCATTCCCACTCCCGTACCAAACAAATATACAGGAATTTTTGGACCTGTTTTACCGACTGCACTTTAGCTATATCTAGCTAAGAGATGAAGTGGGGTGGGGGAGGTGTGTGTTTCTATAAAGTTTGTATTTAAAGGAGACAGAAATATCCATTGTTTGCACCTGGCATCCGTCCTTCAGTCCGTCCAAGACCTGTTCACTTCCATTTAATATATTTTTTTTGTGAAGACACACACTCTCTCTCTCTCTCTCTCTCTCAATGCTGAGCAGAAACAACCTAGCCTCGGTTTATATACCAACTTAATAATGTCTTTGGTAACCTTAAAACATCAAAAAAAAAAAATCTTTTCCACCGTACATAGTTAGTAAAGGATTTTTTTCAAATAACCTCGTCGAGAAACAGCACTGACATGGTGCACGCAGAGACGAGCTGGCATTTATTGATCTTGAATCACCAATACGTGGATTATGAGTCATGCCACGATTGCACCAGGAGCCGTGGAGAGTTACCAACAGCATCAGAAAGTAACCTTTACTCATAAGTCGTGTAGAGATGGAAGTACAATGATACTGACTTGTTATCGTTCGCCATAAATCATTGTCAAGTCCTCGATCGCCTCTAAGTCACCATACAGGTCCAGTGTCACTATTTAAGTCCTCTGCTCACTCTTAGAGTACGGTAAGGTTTACCACAGAATCACCAGATCACCAGTGATCGATGAGGTTATCCCCTAGTTATCACTTTAATAACCAATAAACAGAACGTGGCGTCTCGTAAAGGTCACCGATCAGTGATTAGCCTTGCCTAATACGTGCGTACGTTCCACAAAAGGACATCATACGTATTCAGTGCTTAAACAATGAACTGGTCGACGCGTTCAGCACGCGTCCACAACGCGTCCCAAACAGACCCCCACGTTTACACGGTCCGGGGGGGGGGGGTCTGTTGCCAACCCAACCCAGCCAGCCAGCCAGTGAATCAGTCAGTCACTCGCAAACCTCTGCTGGCAACGGTAAAGTCACCACCAACACCTTGCGTCCCCACGCTCACCGTACAAAGTTTTTAACGGTCAAAATTAAACGGACTATCGAGACAGTCCAATACACACAGGCGCCATTTCTCTTCATACTGACAAACGGGTAGGTGGTAGCAATAATAATAATATTTATGATACTTTACTGAATCAATGTGTAATACATAATACAAACTGAAACTCTGTGGCTCAACAGCAGTGTTGTAATACACATTCACTCTCATACACGAGGCAAAAGACAATAAGAATGATAAAAGTGCAGTAGTTATAAGTATACAAAAGTATACATATACATAAAATGACAACAGAAGTAACGATGAAGAGACTCCCATCAAGTCTCGGATTTAATACACATTTCAAGTCTTTTTTCTTTGAATCATCTCTCATACAGGTGCATTACGTATACCGTCACAGCATTTTTTGAGTTCAGTTCGTGGAAAACTTAAGATAAGATGTTACCCGTTACGCTCGGTCGGTGGCCATCCCAAAGTGTAACCGCTACGCTCGCTCAGTGGCCATCCCAAGTGTACCCGTTACGCTCGCTCGGTGGCCCACATTGGTGCTGCAGTCCATCTTGAATCGATTTTTTTTTTTTGCCATATGGTAATTCCCTACATCTCATATATTTGGACGAAAATTCTGTAATTGACTTATATAAAGCTGTTTATCGTTTCCTTTAATAAATTATTTATGCACTGCGTCGAGATAAACATCACATTTTCAACGTGCGTGCGTGCGTGCTTGGGAAACCTGTAGGTGCTGTGATTAAATTTTTTTTGTGGCTATTGCAAGAGTTATTATTTAGCTGATGTTCCTATTTCAGTACTGTATGTTTGTATCATATATATTTATAGACTCCTATGTATAAATGAACACACACACACATACACTAGGGAGTGTATTGTATCATGTATTTATTTACTATGTATGCAAACACACACACACACTATGCCATTTTATCGTCCAGCCCCTATGGGAGGATGAACAGCTGGGCGGACTGTGGACCGGCTACTGCCTCTAGGAATCGAACCTGTGCTGTTTTCATTACCAGGATACATACAGCATGGAGGGCCGTGTGTCTACGGTAGTTTACACGTATACGCGTTATCATGCACAAGGGGGGGGAGGAGGGGAGGGGTCTAGTGTATACATTTGAATTTTTCGTATGATCGGCCTAAGAAAAAGAAATTCTTGTTAAAATGTCTTTTACATTTTTGTGATGTTTCTTCCATCCGTACAGCATGGAGAACCCGTATGTGCATTTAACAGGAGGGCGTTGTAGTGTGGATGACACCGGCAGCAATATCAAGATTAAACTGCCGAACAGGTGAGTTGCGCAATATTTGTCTTGACTGACTGGTGCTGTAGGGCAATTTAACTAAGGCGTCAAAAACACACGCACAAGCGAGTATTCTGCATGTAACAGTTACTTTTTGCTGGATATTATTTTTGGTTAAATAGTTATATCTTTGCTGGATATTTTCTTCTTTTTTTTTGGTAAAATTGGCATTTTGATTTATTGTTTCTTGTCAATTGACATTATCAGAAAAAAAATACTTTGGGAAACTAGGCTGTTTATTACATTAAGATATTATTAAAACCTCTAATAAATCAAGTTTGACTGGGGAGGCCTTATTTGAAAAGACTTTGCCATAACCTGTAAATGACCACATTCACTTCAACTATATTTACCTATTTTTGTGTGTATGTGTGTGTACACTTTCCTTTTTCTTTTTTTATATCTGTATCTTAGGGTAATGCTTCTGTTTCAGGTGCCAGCGATGTAAGGCTTACAAAGACGACGACGCTGCCCCGAACACTTGGGACAGTTTAGCAGTCATCATTTACAATATATCTCGGAGTAGCCCACTGACGTTCTTGAAGGCCTTCCTAGTCCCTGTTCTGCCTTTCTACTTGTTGCCATTCCTTACTTTATATGTGTTTCATGATATCGAATACGTCAGTCTTTATTTCGCATTCGCCGCTATCCTTGCAGTAATGTTATTCCTCGCTTGCATTCGCATGGCTGGGGCCTCGTTCGCCAGGAAATATTCCTGTCAAGCTGATATCGAAAGACTCGGCGGCCATAATGAGGAGCTGCAGAGCATAATAGCAATGGGTCCTTAAGAATATTAAGGAACGCATGACAAAGACGTTGTAGTTATAGCAGTATAAGCAACCCAATGTCCGTCGGATCTGAACGAAATACTTTAAATGTCACAAGGTATTTATTTGTCCGCTCTAGTGCTCAGTAAATACATATGTTGGCTTTTATCCTTCATTCCCGTTTTAACAAATTTTCTATTGATAGTCTTACAAGTAGTATATGATATACAAAGTGAAGTTTAAACTTCTATTCCTTAATCACTTGCTTTATACGTGTATCTAACATGTCAGAAGCTGTAGTAAAAATAATTTGTGTACTCTTTGTAAATGCAACAATTTTGCACAAAATATTTTTTTTGTTTTTTATCTGAAAAACCATGGCACTTTTATGTAACATTCTGAGAACATAAACAAGAGGCTATTGACAGCAAATTATCTTAGCTAAACACCTTTTTTTTTTTTTTTTTGCACTGGCTGCCTGAAATCAAACCCTCAGGTTTAAACTTCGGTAGCGGCTGTCGGGCCACAGTCTACCCAGCTGTTCATCATTATCTGGAGGTTAGTTGATATGATGAATACCTGGTACTATATATGTATATATATATATATATATATATATATAAAATATATATTTTTTTTTTGCTTGATCGCCGTTTCCTTCGTGCGCAAGATAGCGCCAGGAGCACAAGAAAGGTCGCATCCGCTCACATCCATTCTCTAGCTGTCATGTGCAATGCACTGAATCCACAGCTCTCTACCCACACCCAGGCCCTACAGAACATTCCACAGTTTACCCCTAACATTTCGCGTGTCTTGATTCAGTCCAATGACAGCACGTCCACCCCTGTATATCACATGGTTCCAATTCACTCTTCCGTGTACGCCCTTCACCCTCCTTCCATATCCAATTTTGTCTCTGGTTCTCCTGGTTCCATTCACTTTTGACACAAATATCCTTTCCTCGCTGATTTTCTCCATATTTCCAAACCATTTCAATACCACACCTTTCCTTTAACCTTTTATTACTTACTCAATCAAACCACCTCACACCAGATACTGTCCACAAATATATAATTTCCAACACATCCACCCTCCTTGCCACAGTCTTATATATAGCCCATGCTTCCCATCCACATAATATTGTTGGTACTACTGTACCTTCAAATACCCATTTTTGGCCTCCCAGATAACGATCTCTCTTTACGAACTTTCTTCATTGTTCCAGAACCTTCGCCCCCTTACCAACCCTATGACTCACTTCCGCTTCCATGGTTCCATTCGCTGTCTTGTCCATTCCCAGGTACCTAAAACGCTTCACTTCTTCCAATTTTCTCCATGCAGACTCACACCCTAAATAATCTGTCCATCAACCCCGCTAAACCTAATAATAACTTTGTTTTTAGTCACGTTTACTCTCAGCTTTCTCCTTTCACACAGTCTTCAAACTCAGTCACCAACTTCTGCAGTTTCACACTCGAACCTGACACCACTGCTATACTCACCAGCAAACAACAACAAACTCACTTCCTAGGCCCTCCTTTTCATCCCCTACAGATTGTATATTCGCCCCTCTCTCCAAGACTTTTGCATTTATCTCCCTAACCACCCCATCCATATATACGTTTCCCCGTTACACAACTAAATGGTTTAGTAACCAACCCATCTATGTGGTATTCGATATGGTGTCTTCCCAAAGCGTTTGACGTGAACCACATCAACTGGGCCCACTTCTTATCGGCTTTCCTAGACAACGTCAATGTCATAAACAGGAATAAGACGCAAAAAGAAAAAAAAATATTCTACCTGTTGGATGGGCACTGTCGAGAGAGAGAGAGAGAGAGATAGCATCAAATATGTGTAAAGTTAGACACCCCCTCCCCCGCTGGGCCCCCTTGAAATAGGAGAGGACCCAATGGTAAAACGTCTGCATCATGCAGAGATGTTGGGGGTCACTCTAAAATCCCTCAGAGACGGTCAGGCTTTCTCGTACATAAGTGGTTTTCATAACCCGAAGTTGTGGCACTTAATTAGGACCATAGCAGTCCGTGAGAATAACAGGCTAAATAATCAACCTGGCAGAGGCTGTGCGTGCGTGTGTAAATGCATACATAAGAGTGCAGGAGCGGTACATGTAAACAGGGGTTAACAGAAGGGCAACACCATGAGCGCGGAACTCTCTCTCTCTTTCTCTCTCTCTCTCTTAACGACATTGTCCGTCCTGTCAGTCGCGTGGTGGTGAAGGACAACGCCTGTGTCATCTCGTTTAGTCATCTCGTCTTTACTTTTTGTACCGGAAGACAAAAAAAAAAAAAAGTATCCTACATTATCAGCCAAAGAAAAACAAGGAGAATGTACCGTAAATATCAATATACAATGAAGCTGGAGAGGCCAGACTACAGAACCGAATGTTTTTTTTTATCTCCATTTCTTGTCCCTCCCACAATTCCTTTCATACTGACAGGACAAGGGAGGTACATGTATGATTTTAACGATGTCGGTCAAGGATATTTTGCGAGCCGTATCTTCTTATCCTAAGGTACTTTTAAACTAATGCTTTATTCGGGGATACGTGCAGGCATTATTTCAACTAAGGAGGATATACTGGAAAAAAAAAAAAAAGTTGAAGCGATCCTATATTAAATTTAAAATCAGCATCTGGTAACCCAACATCTTAACGTGCTAGACTTGTATGGTGTGAAGGGTTGAAAACGGCAGTTGCTTCCTTGCTTTGCTGTACGACAGTCGTTGACAAACTCCAAGCACGGGCTGAAAAAAGAAATAACAAAAAAAGGGCTCTACATCTCTTACGAAGTCGATATCCAACAAGCAAATCAGAGAGGAATTAGTAACTCTTGAACGTACACTCGGCTCCTCTGCCGATCACGGATAACCGCTAAGCAGTGGTTAATGAAACGAAACGCTTAGCTAAGGCCTTCTCTTCAGCATCAAATGGCGTGTGGAAGCCACTAGATAAAAGACACACAGTGGGGTCTACCACAATAGGACGAGTGCAGCAAGCAGGTACTATTATTATTGTGGTGCCATCAGCATTTGCTTAGCTAAATCACCAATCGTCGTCGTCCACGGAAAAATAAAAAAAAGAGACAGGGTCAAGGAGAGGGCCAAAACGACTTTTTCTGTTTTGGGGGGAGCGAGGGAATCAATCCATCCACAGCAAGCACTAACCATCTATCTCAATCACCCAGCGCTGCAGGAAATCATTGGTAAGTTCAAGATGTCGTTCCTTTGATCAACATGATTTTTCTTCCCCTCCCTCCCCGCACCATTTTCAAATCCACTCTCTTGAATTACTTGCCAGAAACGATCTAGAGTAGTTTTAATACACTCCTTCGGTATAGTAAATAATAAATGATAACTCTTAAGATGAACTCCTCTGTTCTCAAAACAATAAAAAGGGGCAATTTTAAATCACGAGTTGTCCAGGGAGTGTACATGATACTGATCATCCTGTCATGCGTGATCATGACACAGACAGAATGAATGCCAGTCAGTCAGTCAGTCAGTCCACAACGTCTTAATAGTAACATATAACGACGTACGACTTCTACAGTCGTGTTCCCACAGTCTTTTAACAATCGATCCAGCCAATGAGACATTAGCATTCAAAGATCAAAAACCCTCGCAAAATGCCATTTAAAAGATTACATGTCTCCAACATTATCCTCTGGTTTCTGATCATATAAACTTTTATAACAACGACTGCAAACAAATCTCAAATCTATCCACTTTTTTTTTTTTTTTGCGTGTTGTATCAGAGAATCAATATGTATATGAACTCCCGTATCAAAGCATAAGCTGTTATCGAGTGTATTGCACATTCTCAGTTCCCGATCTAATTGTTTAAGTGAAAATTTTTTCCTGTCCTTAAATCATGTAAATGGACACCAAAAACTGGCGTATGTGAGAGTAGAAAAACTAACTGACGGCACCAACGAGCGTTTAAATCACTGGCGTTACATTTCTGGGAAATGTAATCCCATTACGAAGGGTATGTAATCTGCAAAATTAAACAGCCATGAATGTAAAAGCCGTTATGATTATTTGTATACTCTAGAACAACATGACGTATCCAAAGTCACAGTTATTAAAGTTATTATCTGCTATTTCCCTCATACAAGCGCTGGTTCCAGAAATTATATTGTGAGGAGATGAATCTGCCAATTAGGAGTTTGCAAGTATGGTAATTGTAATACCATTTTACACGTAATTTTGTGTCTTATTTGCATTCCCGTGCTGTTAAGATACTTGTGATTACTATTTGTATATGTGCCGTGTCTTTACTCCTCTGTATAGGACGCACGCACACACCAGCTTTACTCAAGGTAACCAACCATCTGTCGACCACCCAGAGCCACGGAGGAAGAATGAGCACCTGGGATGGGTGTGGGCCGAAATGATAACTTGCCATTTTGGATCCACTTTTGTACTTCCTTCACCCCCCCCCCCTCTCCCCCGCCATTTACTAGTAAAATTAGTTATCGCAGTTTATAACCAAATGGAAGGAAAATGTTAATATTATTATGCTCATGGTCGGTTTTACACGAGACTACGTGGCTGTGTTATCACACGAAGCTCTTCGCTCAACGCCTTGTATTTAAAATGGCAGGCATTAATCCTCTGCAACACCCAAAAACAATTACAGGAAATTCTGTATTGCTACGGAAATGTCTCCAAATCTGTCAACATTCATTTGCAATGGAGAAAAAGAAGATTGTTTCACAAAATAAGCCGGACAGTGAGGACGTAAAGTTACCGAGCAAATATTATGCCAGCGATAACGCAAGCATGGTATCGGTAACCAATCCATTGTTTGAACTTTTTTTTTTTATCTGATAAGCACAAGCGTGAGATAAGTGCGCGAGTGACACCTGTGGCACACACACACAAAAAAAAAACACAGCCATACCACACTCTAGCCACACTGAACCATCGTTCAACATGGACGGACGACGCCAAGGCATCCCGCATATATGTAATAATTCTGTGCAAGTCTAAATTCATTCCGCTGTTAGTTTTCCCGTTAGAATATAATCTGGTAAGTAACTTCGATTGTAAGCATTTGTTTATCACCTCAAGATTATTATTTGATCTTTTTGATGCGGTTGTTCAAAAAATATTCACTATTAAGTTGCACTGATTAATTATAAGTTTCCTGAATGGATGTGTATGCAAAACGTGTGAGATACTGATAATTCAACAATGCCGCTCATGGTTGCTGTACTTTCTTGGCGTTTAAATCCGGAAAAAAAAAAAAGTTTGAAGATCCTGATAGAACAATCAGGTTTCTTTTTTCAGTAACACAAGGTGAGGAGGATTGTTTTGGCGGGAGACAAACAAGTGTATTACAATTGTATACTTTGATAGAGTTTGTCCCATTCGCCATTTTAACTTAAGGGGAAGGGAGGAGGGGGGGGGGGGTCGGGGAAAGTTGAACCACCTTATACTACTCCCTGGAACTCGAGTCTTGTATTATTATTATTACTACTACTACTGTTTGCAGAATATAAATGACAGTGCTGACTATATAATTAATAAATATGCAGGCTGTAATTATTATTAGCCTCCCAATTCACACTCATTAAGATGTATTTGTTGGAAAACCTATAAACAGCAAATCTGCAAAAAACAACCAATTGCCACTTATTCAGAAGATAAGTACTGTGCATTTTAACTAATAATTCACCTCTTCTCCAGCCAGTGACCAGAGCTGGCCATTTCACCAACTGGTGTGGTTAAAAAAAAAAACTCACAGACTCCGAGATCTGCCAACCTTCCTGACACACACCTCTCTATCGAGAATGTTCAGAACCAACTGCTCGCAACTGGTAGCTTTGGTACTGTTCCTGGTGGCAGGAATATCCTACCTATCCTACCTGGTGTTCTTGCTAATAAATGACCGCTGGACCATCTGGGTGCTATTGTTCCCCATGACTCTGGCCGTTGTTATATGGTGCGTGCATGACCCCAAGCAATTCAACTCGGACGAGGAAGAGGACAAGGAAAGAGAACCACTCGTGCAGATACACTAGCCGTCGACGCCTTGGGATAATCTGATGCATGGAGACTAAAGTCTTCTGCAGTAGGAATGTCATGGCGTGGGGGGAAAGAAAAAAGAAAAAGATATGAACAGCATGACGTAGGTGGAGAAGACTCTACAAGTATTCTGAGGAAGCACAAGGTTGTGTCTTGTTTAGATCCAGGCGAGTTAAATGAGGCTTTGGACACTAGAGATGTAGTTAAAGAGTCATGAGGTCGAATGGGTGGAAAAAGATGGCACATGCCGCCTACAGAGAAATGTAACAGAAGAATGATTAGGGATAAACGAAATTAATTTTGAAAACGATTCGGATCTCAAGTTCTAACAGATAATTCATATATTTCAGAGAATCTTTAGCTTATCATTCACTGAAATTTTTCTTTATTCTTCGTCTATATAATTCTTGTAATTACATGACGAGTCATCGGCTAATGTACCATACAGTTTAGTGAATTACTGTTCATAAAGTACACAAATGGGCAATAATCAAATCGTCTAACTATACCGAAATGTTGCCCATGTTTACCACGTGCTGGCCTCATCCACAAATCGAAACCACAAGTCACAGAACATAAGAAATGGGGACACTGCAAGAGGCCTATTGGCCCATGCAACGCAGCTCCTGAGTCTGTCCATCCTACAACCATCCGTTTGCACCCATAAACACATCCAACCTTCGTTTAAAGCTTACCTAAAAACCTAGCTTACTCCACTGTACCTGGTAACTTATTCCATAAATATACTACCCTATTCAGGAACCAATATTTACCCACATCCGACCTGAATATTTTTTTTTTCTTTTGTCCTATCCGATGGCGCCTTTCTAAGAAGTTTATTTATGTTACCTTTATTAATGCCCCTAACCCATTTAAAAACTTAAATCACATCCCCTCTAGCCCTCCTCCTCTAAAGTGAATGTAAATTCAGCCTTTTTAATACTCTACATGCATCTATGTGCAGATAGTCTTGGCAACAGAGTAGTGTAAATGCTAGGTATCTATTTCTTGGTGGGCATGAAGGATTTTGGGATATAATGTAGTAGTGTTGTAGTGATGGGTGGTGTACTGAGCACAAGCGGGAATGTCTGACTAAAGTTTGTCTGGGGAGTGTGGTTTCAAATGGGCATATGTCTGATGGGCTTTGAGTTTAAACTTGAGTTGGAAGGTTGGATGTTTAGTGCTTATTGCATCATTTCTTAGAGTACATGTTTTATCGGTGTTATATTTGTTAAAGATGGTGGGATCTTTATGTAGAAGTTACTGAAGTGTGGCTAACGGTTACTTACAGTAGAATGGTTTAGGTGGGTGGGACTGTTGCACAAAATGAGTGCCGAGCATGTAGAGGGGAGATTGTTCTGGGAGGATCTTTATTTCATTGTGAAGGGGTCGAGTGTTTGTGGCTACATGGCAGCCAGCAATTGTTCAAAGTACAATATTTTGTTTGGTTTGCTTCTGAGAGGGTAGAACACCAGGTAGGTGAGACTTTAAAGTGGAGCATATGAATTGTTTGTACAAGATGCTAAGGAATTTTCTTTTTTTCTTGTCCAAATCTGGTACCGATCAGTGTTCAGAGAGAATTAATTTGTGTTTACGTTATTGGTGTCGAGAGTGATTGTCATGTGTGTTGTACGTCATGTCCAAAATTGCTGATGGTGTGAGCTGGATTCATATGAGTGTGGGGTTAAGTGTGATTGAAGATTTTTCTGGAGATGCAAGCATTCTGTTCTAGGTGGGCCATTGTTCCAAATGTATAATGTAACACTGAGTGTTTGATGTTGGTGTGGTGTGATGTGGTTGTGAGGTTGTCTGCATAAGAAAGAACCTTCATGTTGAGATTTGCCTGAGAAAGTTGGAGGCCATGTAATAACAGACTGAAGAGAACTGGAGAAAGGAGTGCTCCCTGGGGAACTCCGCTGTAAAGTTTTAGTGTTTTTGAAGTGAAACAATTGTGAGTGACTCTGACATGGCAGCCACCTATTAAAACTGGTGTTGCCAGGGTGTTACCAGACTGCACCTGCTCAAGGTTATGCAGCATGTGATGTCACCTTAGTAAGACTGTATCACAGGGGGTACAGTCTTCTCAAAGAACTCACTCCAAAGGAGTCTGCATTTCCCTGCTACTTGAAGTGGCATGGCTTCTTGCAGATGGTGTGTTTACAAAAGGTCCTGGGGAACATCAGGACTGTTTCAGAGAAATTGGTCTTGGGGTAATTATGAATAAATAAATATACTAATAACTATATACTTACTTCTTGTGATATGAATCCCTTCTGTATCTATTATTTCACAGATTTTATGTAAAATGGTTCTTTTTCACAAATAAAAACTGATGAAATATGAGTTGTTAATACATTTGCTTGCAATACTTTGAGAATTTACCGATGGTTACTACTAGTAAAAGATATTCAAACCTGAACTGGTGTTTTCTTTGTCATTTACATGTTCCAAAGATTTTTGACCTACTCAACTTAAATTTTCTTGTATTACTTACTTTTTGTTTTTGTTTTGAGCTACAATCATGTCAATATGAAGGAACCTGTACAGTCGATGGAACATTATGAAATTTCTTAAATTTTAATGAAAATAAAAACATAACATCTCTTTGGCAATATATATTATGAAATATACATCATAAATACAAAAAAATATCAGCTGCTATTTTCATGCCACGATATTACACTAAAATACATGTGTGGCTTCTCAGTAGCTAAAAACTTATAAATTATACCAGGGAATTACAGTAAGAAAAAAAAAATTATACCAGGGAATTACAGTAAGAAAAAAAAAAAGCATAAAGATTCCTGTAACAAAACTAGGTGAACTATTTGGTAGAATCTTCCATTATATGACCTGTATATGCTCTCCAAATTCATGAATTGCATTTATTTGCAATGAAGCAATTCATCACATTTTATAAAAACACATATCCACTAAGATCACACAATACTGCAGTTACACATGGCCTGCCCTGTGTCAGTAATGGCACTCTGAACTCTCATACCTGACCCTTTGCTCCCAGAAGCTGGCTGCTTGTGTACCCCCACCATTAGTTAGACCACACAACACTCGCCAAGCTGCTGCATCACATGATTATTGTGTGGCCATTGGCAACTCAAGGGTGTGCCATTCTGATAACTGCTTCTTTCCCTACATGTCGAAGCTCTGGAACTCTCTTCCTTCTCATGTCTTTCCCAATAACTATGACCTGGCTCATTTCAAGAGACATGTTT
>JAYMFT010011571.1:0-16849 GCA_038088735.1 Panulirus argus
ATGAGACAGAATAGAGTATGCAGCACAAGTATGGTCAACCTAGTTTTATATAGTAGCCGACATAGCTCAAACAAAAGCTTGCTCTAGTTATGGCCATCTCATATGACGAGCAAGATAACAGGTATGAGAAAAACAAAAATGCATGAAGAAGTAAATTGAGATCCTTACTTGTTTATAGACCCAACTCTTTAAGGTGAAAATGAAATAGGAAGTGGAAAGACAAAAGGTGAAAGAGAGTTGTACTAGGAAAGAAGGAGGTACCATAACAATCAATCCTTGTGTGGCTGGTCTCTGTACAGCTGTGCAAATCAGCAAATAGTCATGTGCTGTGGGTTCATTTCATGTACGCTGGAACACATTCAAACAGCTCATGAGAACAATGGCCAAAATAGAAAGGGAATCATCACTGTAGTGGATAGAAATAGATAGTCAGAGAGAGGTACTGGCAGGAGAGCTGATAAGGCAGAAGGCATTTAATTTCACTCTAGCTAAGAGAGGAGTGGAAGATCCTTGCCAGATATGTGAGCAATACTGCATACTAAGGTAAGTGAGTCCTCTTTAGATTAAGAATAGCTACTCACATTAGATTTACTGGAAAAGGTCTGGAGGAAGACAAATTGAACCTAGAATAGGGAACTAAGCTGTGGTCTCTGACTTGGACACAGTGAAAAAAAGAATCAGTTGATTCTGATGCGCTTGATGTGGAAGGTTTCTGTAAGATAGGGAGGAACAATTCATTGAGAGGGCATAATGGGAAACTTAACAAGAGAAGAACCAAAAAAAGAAAAGGATATACTTTTCAAAGTAATAGAATGGTGAACAAGAGAAAAAAGCTGACTTGTATGGTATTGTGTGTTAGACATTATTAAGTTACAGTATATACATAGTAGTGAACGTGGTAGATTCTGACTAGGCAACAGACTACCTGGCATAGAAATTGGTACATCAGCTGATAGATTTGAATGCTACTTAAATTCTTCTGGGAAGAGTATGTAAAATTCTCCACAGACTGAAAAATTGTTGGAGGAAATATTAAATAAGATTATGTAAGAATCCTGTGAGAATTTAAGAAAGCAATAGAAGGACAGCATTTAAAGAACCGTAGGCAGAAGTGAACGGTGTAAAGAAACATGTGAAAAAATGTAATAAAGGATGTGTAATGAGACAAAAATTAAAGTATGCCTCACCAGTATGGTTACTAAACTTGAAGAGACATATTGATCTACTGGTGTAGTTCCAATGATGGTCATTAAAGATTCTGTTTAAAGTAAAGGAGCTGAGTAGCAGGGAGAGGATTTCAACTTTGGAATCACCCATGCTGGAAGATATATTAGAGAGAAGAAACCAGATTACATCCTTCAAGTTTTTGAGTTGATATAACAGTGTTTTATTGATCAATTGTTTAAGTAAATACGAATGAATCCACTGTTGATGTTGGGCAGTTGCTTAAAATGAATACTAGTGAATCCACTACAGGACAAGAAATTCACCAAAAAATGGGGTAGAGATGTGAAGAACTGCTTCTTTAGTAACAGAGTGATGAAACATGAGAAAAAGCTTATTAGGGAAACAGTATATGTGTCAAGAAGTATGCAAAATTTTATTATAGTAGATGATGATTATGAGAGTAATTCTGATGATTTTAGATCTCCCTCTTTTTAGTGAATAGATAGGTATTGATAAACAGGTAAACACACAGGTACACATGTATACATCTATGTATAGTGTATACATGTATATATGTGTGCTATATGAGTGTAGTTAATGCCCTTCTTTTTACACTTACACATTTTTGCTTCATTATTCACTTTTCCACAAGTTTAGGTTCAGTATAATGTGTTCCAATGTTGTCACAGATTGCCTTCATTATCACCATTAATGACTTAACATTACCTACATCAACAGTGATGTGTTTCATCATCACCAGTAATTATCTACATTACATATATTAGCAGTGATAATAACGTGTTATCTGTCAGTGTATGCAACATGAGCCACTGATCTTGCACCTTTTATGTACCAACAGTGAGTGATGAAATTGGGCATAGTACGTCCATGTATAATTACACTGCATGACAGTTTTTTATGGCTGTTACGTGTAGGGGTTGCATGCAGTTCTTCAAATGCTTAACTAAAACCTATTTAGAGCTTCTGGGGAATGGTGATTGCCTACTGCCTTGGTGAGAGAAAGGGATATGAATGATCTTTCCTCAGAAAGGCAAAATATCATAGTAAATTCTTATAGCATTTTTGTTGTCAGATCTAATTTCAGTGTTTTTTGTGTAGGCTTTCTGTTTAGTATTAGATAGATGAGCATTTAAAGTTATCTATATTTTAATTAGAGTTGTAGTGTAAGAAAAATATATTTTTTACTGATTACACTTTGGTCATTATTTCTAGTAAAATGATTGATGAAGTTTGTCAGTATAGTAGTGGTTGACTTGTATTGATTATGCTAACTTGCAAGAATATATTTTTATCACATGCATTTTGTTATATTTGAAATTGATTGATATGATTTTCCTCCCAATAAAGTTTTATATAAGTGTTTTAGCTTGCAGTAAGTTCTTGTTTGAATGCATATCAAATGTTATTTTATACTGGATACTGTAGGTTTATATATGTAACTTTTAAGTTTTTAGGCTTTGATTCCTAAATAGGTAAACTCTCTAGATTTTTTTAAACACAGCTTGCCTAAATTTCACTTTTAACCCAGTGAATAGTCATAGATTAATTCTTGTTCACCAGATTTGAAGAAATACACATCATGTCCATTGCATAATTATCATGCAGTCAGTGGTATTCTAATGCCAGAGCTCATTTTTGTACTCCAAGTAATGCCATAGTCCCTGAAATAAATGTATTATTCAGATGAAAAATTTTGGCTGATTTTTCATAAATGCAGTATATCATTAAAAGATAAGGATTGAATGTAGAAATGATCATTTTAAACATGGAAATATCTAAGAAATTTTAATTGCGTGTATCTGTACACATAAGCATAGTCCTGAAGTTTGAGAACTTTTGTATAGCACTCATGATGAAATGCAGAATTTTTGTGGATGTAATATTTCTAAAAAGATTTCCTGGTAAATACATTCTTAACTTTTTATTAGAATTTTGGATAAATTCTCTACAAGGCCTCAGACATAGGCATTAGTATATAAAGTCTTGATATGTTTATATGATACAGGTTCCAGTTTTATGTTTTGATTTTCAAAGTCATGAATTTGCAGAGTACATCCATTTCTTATTTGTACATAGGTGCTGCAGCATCCCTACTAGCCAGATCCCTGTGAAGTAATATTACTGTTTTTATTATCCAAACATCAAGAAAACCATAATGCCCAATCATTATCATGAGTAGAAAGCTGTAGTGCCTTATTCTTTAGCTTCTCAGAAGTCTTACAGCTCACACAGTATAGGTAGGATCTCTTGGAAGTGGTATTACTTCCATATTTGCTGAATTGTAAGTACAGATGGTACTATTTCCCCTACTAATTAGATCTTTGAGCAGTACTGTACTTGTGTCAGCATTATTCAGATTTTGAGAAGGGCAAGTATCTCCATTATATGGTTCAGTTAAGAAACATTAGTATCCCTGCCGTTCAAACCCTTTGGGAAGTAATGGTAACCTCAGTAGCTTAATTAGGACTGAACAGCTAGTAGCCTATGGGAGATGAAGATGTAGCTTATAAATGAGTATATATATTATGAAAGAGAGGTACTGATATGACAATTGTGTAATTTCATGTCCTCATATAATAGACATGTCAGAAATATTGGACCCTAGCTGATCAGAAGTTGGACAATCTGTATGTAGATCATGTGGAAAATACATTTGCATCCAGCACCTTAATTCAATTTAGAGAGACCATTAGGACTCATTATCCAAATCTTTTGGGAGCTATAAGAATCCCCATAATGTTGATCTTTTGGGAATCATGAGAGTCTCCATCGTTTAAGTGTAGTGGGAAGCACTGGTATCATTCAGATTTATGGGAGACACTTAATCATTGAATATCCAGATATGATGGAAGTGGAGTTACTGGACTCTTCCTGCCTGTGGTTACACTGTGAGTGAAAAATCACAACCATTGAGGCTTAACATTGTTAGTGGACAAAAGGGAATAGTGTCCTTGAGGAACTTCTTGTTCCAAATAAGTCCATTTCTTCAGCTTCAGATTGGGGCAAGGCTTTGAAGCTGCAGAAGCCTCATAAAAGAGGCCCTAGAGTTATGTAATATAAGTGATATGTCAAAAGTGCTTGAGTGCCCAATATGTAATCCTGTTGGAAAGACTAGCGTCCCTATCATTCATATTTGTGGAAAATACAAGTGGCCCTCTTATCCTGATGTTGTGGAAAATACCTTCTTACCACTCAGATCTGTGAGAAATACAGATATTCCATTGTCTTGATCGCTTGTGAACTACGAGCATTCCTGTCACTCAGATGTGTTGGAGATATACCTCACCTTATATTTTTCAGAAGCATGTGGAATACTGTTACTCATATTAATCAGGTCTGTGGATAACGCTTGTTTCCCCATTTCCATATAATTTCCAATTACTGGAATTTTTTTGGAATTCTTCTTTAGTTAGGAGAGAAATTCAGCTTACCCCAATTTTAGATAACCCTTGGGAGATTTGGTTATGATAGTACTAGTGATAGTGTCAGTTACAGTACTTGTAAAAGTTTATGGTTCATTTATTATGTTTGAATGCAATGAAATTATTTGACAAATTGAGTTTTGAAAATCAGTATTTAATTTAAGCCTATTTTCTCAACAGAGAGTTTGAGGTAGACTCGCTACACTTCCCAGGTCAGACTCATCGATGGCAGGTGTCTGGTTGGCTTCAAAAAGGCTGTGAGAAGGCTCATAACTCCTTGCTGGACGATGTGGCTCTGGCACTTTCCCTCATTGTTGTCACTGCCAAGAACAGATTGTCATCCCCAATATTCTCACTTTCACACTCACTCCAATCTGTCTGGCAGGGAATTCTTATGCTTGTGGGTAGGTTTTCAGTCTTTAGAAATTTTGCATAACTCACTTCATGAGGAGTTCTTGGATACTTCCCACATAATCTTTAAATTCAAATACCCATGCTTCCTAACTTCTTAGTTCCAGTGTACTGGCATGCACCTGTTGTGAGAACTGATTTTACAGAACTGAGGTCCCAAATCTACCCCAGGTAATTGGACATCTGTGTTATTTTCCAGCCTTTGAGGTTAAGGTTAGGAACCCTAGCTCTGCAAAATAAATTTCTTGAAGAGGTGCACTTCTGCATGCACTTGATCCACCTTATATAAATGGAAATAGAATTTGTGATGATAGACAGACAGATAGCAAGATAGATATGTAGAATGTATTTTTTAAAGATCAGTAGGAGGTAGTAGTTGGTAAGCAGCTACTAACCAGGGAGGTATATTACCATTACTACCTGCCTGGGTATAGGGAGGATTAATGACAGCTGCATAATGACCTATCACTTCAGTGATTGTAAAGTTGCATTCCTCTAACTCAGGTAGCTGTCTTTTCTTTATTCCTCATCCACATTTGGACTGCTGGCATTCTATCCACAAAATACAACCTTTCCTTGTCACACTTAACACTTAACAATGCTTAACTCACATCACTTATTCTTCATAACAAGATTTTCCTGTGGTAAGCACTGTGTGCTAGCCTTGTCTCTTGGTAAAATGATAGGAGCAATAGATAGAAGTAGTAGGAAGGAACATTAGGCAGGAACTTTAGGTAGAAGTAGTAAGTCTGAACATTAGACAGGAGCATTCGGGACAAGTATTAGGTTGGAACATTAGGTAGACACATTAGGTAGAAGTACTTGGTAGGACCATTAGGTTGGAGCCTCTGGAGACACTGCACTAAAGTTGCCCTCTGTTAGGGATCTGTTAAGGATGAGGCATGAGAGGCTAAGAAATGGCACTGGATTTCACCAGTTATGGAGACTTTTGACATGGCCATTCCCTTGAGGGAATTTACTGGAAGAAATGGGTATCAGAGATATAGATAGGTAGATAGATAGATGGATGGATAGATAGATTGAGACAGTAACAAAGTAGTTACTTTTTCACCCTAGTCATCATTAACAAGATTTACTTTAGTTTATCAACAAGTGGGAGTAATTACTTGTTCCTGACTGAAGTGAGTCTTTTTAAAGCACTTCTTTTTTGTCCTAGAGTTGTTGATATATCATCCCCTGAAAAATGTTGGCTAACCTGCTGATCTTTCTGCAGAAGCAAAAGAAGACACAGTATAGTGCAAGTATGTTGGGCCCTGGATGTTGATTTCTTAACTGCTCAGACATTTTGTTGTTTTGTTTTGATTAGTGGATATTTAGGGGGGAAAATCAGATTCTGTTGGTGTGCTGGTGTCCAGTATGGCTTCTTGTAACTGTCATTTCCACACTCCATCCAAAACTTCTCCACCACCCTTCCTCACCACATACCTGTACCTGTGTACGATTACTGTTTGCTTTCTATTTGTATGTTATGGGGAGAGTTTTTCACTTATATTGCCCTGTCTCTTAACTTTGTATAAACAGTGTGGGTGGAAAAAACTGGCGCACTGTACTTACAGTGTGACGCATTGTATAAAAATATTAATAAACAAGATAAAACAAGCACTCAACTCCCCCTTCCCCCTTAGTACTTCGTATGACATCCTTTGGCCTGAATACAATCCTGAAGGCACTTGAGAACAGATGCTGCAAGATGCTGAAAGTATGTAGGTCAAGGTTTTCCCAAATATCATGGATGGCAGCATGGAGCTTAGGAATGCTGTATGTATCCTGCCCACACAACTGTGACTATAATTGACCACAATTTCTCAATAGGGTTAAAGTCAGGTGAGTTACCTGGCCAGTGCTGAATGTATGTCACACCATAAAATGCAAACCAGTCATGTATTAATTTAGCAGTGTGGCACAGTACACCAGCTTGCATAAAAATATCACAACCAGTCGTCTCAAAACAGTCAGGTGATTCATCACACAACTGTTCCAGGTATCAATTCTGATTCATACTCACATTTCAAGGTAAAAACACAAGACTTCTGGCACCATTATAGCCAAAAGCCCCCCAAACCATTAGTGAGTCTGGAAATTTTACAGTTACTTGAATGTACTTAGGGTCGTACGGATCACTACCTGGCCTTCAGTACACTTTGCCTCAACGACTGCCAGTAACATCAAATGTAGCCTCACCAGACCATAAAACCTTCCACCTTTCATCGTCCCTCTGCAAATAATTCTTGGCAAATGCAAGTCTGTTCTTGCACTGCCGGTCTGTCAGAAGCAGTTTCTTGCAAGGCATGTACCTCTTGATTTTCAAGTCATAAAGCCAGCTGTGAATAGTATGTACAGACACATATCCAAGTAGAATAGGTTTGTCTTCCTTTAACTGTTGTGCTGTAATACATGGATTCTTGTCTACTTGATGTTGGATGATCTTCAGAATTTGTTGGGAAGTGATACGAGGTTGTCCAGGTCGTTTCTTCTAGGTAGGAGTGTCAATGCCCCCACCATCAACGAAGCACTTCGTACATCTTTGCAACTTCGTAGTGCCAGCCCTGTAGTTTCAGCTATTTCTTTATTACACTTCCCTACCTTGTACAAGGGTACAATAGCAGCAATATCTCTTTAAACAAGTCCTTAGGGCCAGGCATTGCAGCACAGACCCACCACAAAGCACACATGGTAAGATAAAAAAGTGGATGTCATGGGGACAACAAAGAAATACATCGACCACCACAATAGCTCCAGGCAGACTGACCGCCACCTGTTGCTACCCCGGGGGTTCCCCCTTCTACACAAATGTCCATGAGCTGCCCCAGTATTTTTTGTCATTTTAGAGTCATGTTTTAGTTGTAAGATACAAATGGGCCAAAAATACTGGTCTGCACCCTATCACTCCAGTGATATGTACCTTGCTTTATTCCATAGTGTGTATGTGCACACACACACACACACACACACACACACACACACACACACACACTAGATTATGCCAGGTGTGCTTCTGATTGTAAATGCTCGTCAGCTTTTGTTCCTGTTTTGCACAGTACTCTTATTTGTTATATTTACATAAAACACATTGTGTGATTAGGTACATTATGAATAAATTAGGGATAAGATAAAGAAAAAACTTTGTTGTTCAGTATTCTATCAGTTCAAAAATCATGTCTTTACTTGACAGTACAATACTACATTATGCTACATGTACCTTTAATGTTACATAGCTTGTGTATCCTGCAGATCTGTTTCACATCATCTTTCTCATACAGAGTATGATTTTTCTGTATGAAATGATAGATTAGCATCCAAAAGTAACGGAAAATATACAGAAAGTTATAGCATTACACATGTGTTTACTAGGTCCAGTGGCAATTGAGCCGGGGAAGGGGATGTGAATGACGTGTTTGAGAAGTCTTGATGAGAAGATGTCAAATGTCCTTTCTTTCTCTTTTGTTGGGCTTGATAGTTAGTGGTAAATAACTTTATGCTTAAAAGATATTACACCTTTCACACTATCATTTACTGTGACAGATTAACTAGCAAGTGTGCAGAGGATGTTAATGGATTTGTTTGTTTCTTTATAATGAAGACTCTAATCTTCTGTCATACACACCGATACATCATTGCTGGTAAATAGCATGAATATATTTAAAGATGATATTTTCACACAAGAATATGTGTTTGAGTAGGATTTTGGAAATGGTTTTTCTCTGGAAATACTCTAACTCTTTACCTGTCAGTTGTTACCAAGGCCCTCCATTTTCCTAGGATTACAACTAGAGAAAATTTGGAGCAGTTATGTAATTTCTTCTATGGAATTAATGGTCTGCTGTTACTGTCATTAGAATTATATTTTGTCCTTTCCCATATGTATCATGCAAATCCATTTATCTCTGACTGTGTTCTAGTGATTATATGGATAAGTTCTATATTGTTTCATAATTACTTTTTTTGAATAGACACTCGTCTTGCTTCCTGAATCAATTTGGTGTGGAAGTCTTTCTTTCCTTGGCTTATGCAGTCTCTTCTGTGTTGTACATTTTATCAGCGGTCATCTACTCATCCATGACTAATTTAGCAAACTTACCTTCATACTTAATTATGCCTCAATGTTCATCAGATGTTTTTCACCACAGAGTACAGACTAATGCCTTATTACTTCTTAAATTTCTGAAGCCAAGGTTTAGTCTTTGGTGGAATGACTTAGCTTGCTTAATCAACATTTGCCTAGGTAGGGTAACACCACTGATGCAGACCTTAAACCACTTTATAAAGGAAGCATTAAGGTGCATTAAGGTCACTACCCTTCTTTCACTTTATTGTATGTCTGATGTCCATACTTTTCATCTCACTCCCAGCATAAAATGTAAGAAACTATTCACTCTGCTTCTTCAAGTTAGAGATATTGGAGAAGCCAAAAGTGTATAATGCACACAAATGCTTTACTGAAGCTACCTTGTCCAACTTTTACAGTAATTCGATGTTCTAGTCCTAAATAGACAGTAAATGATACTTGCATTTGGCTGCACCTCCATGAAGAGGGCTGCTTTTTCTTCCTTTATTGATGCCATACTGTAGGATGAATTTTGGGGAGTATCACAATGAAATGACAAAGATTGCTGTGGCATGCCAACTTGTGTACTCAAAAATGGCAGGAAAGCTGGTTAGGGAGTGATGCTATGGCAGACAGACAAAGCAGCTGGTCCTTAATCATGCTGGTCCATGGATGGTTTTCTGGTTCTGAAGATTGATCCATATATTTCATAGCAGTGCCAGTTCATGGAATATGGTTTAGGGATGTTCAACCTGCACATGGTTTTTTTTTTTCAAATTCCTATACTTTGTTCCTAGTTAGGAGTTCACTTGGCTTGGGATCAGTGATTGCTCTCTGTTTTGTTCTCTGTACCTTTCTAGTAGACAATATTCTGGCTTATTCAGTAACTCTAACAGCTCTAGTTTCCCAAAGAATGGCATCTTACCACCAAGTACAACAGTCAATGGGGATATCTGGTGTTATGGAAATGCATATTGTTCTGGCATAGCTGCAGACTTAAAGAGTGACCTTTCTGAGTGGACAAGTTCATTCCATTTAAAGAGAGAGATTTCTCAAGAAATAGCTGAAAAGCCATGTGAAGCTTGAGAATGGTGGTAGAACATAGAAAATCTATTTTGTCCTTTGGCTTGGAGAGCCCAAGTGGGTCCATTTATTTCTTAGACTGATGCATTTGAACCATGACTGAGGTTATCATTCTTCACAAGATCAAGTAGGAGCAGATCTGACAAAACACAAACTTCTTTTCTTATCATCAGGAAGGATTTGTTAGCACTTTGGCCATTTTTCTCACAAAACAAGTTGCAGATGGGTCAATAGATATGGGATATGTTGGAAAGCATTACAACACTTCAATGCTTAATGAATTTAGGTTTTGCTTATCTTCTCCCCTCTGAAGTTACCAGGTTAGGGGATATATCTGGCAGTCTCTAAATCTCAATTCACTCAAACTTTTACCTTGAAGTGGGTGTTGCAGTGTTTAGGCATATGTCCAGTTAAAATCAAGGACCATCTCATCAGTAATGGTGATAGAAACAGATGCTTTTGATTTGATGCTTTTTTTAGGAGTAGATCTCCATATAAACCCTTTTAGCATCAAGACCAGTATGTTGCTCTCAGATTGTTTTCCTCAGTCTTTTTCGCAGAGGCAGTAGGGCCTACTGCCACAACCTTTAAGGGAATGCATGGTTTCATTTATTTCTTTCTTCCCCATTAAAACTTTTGGAGTAAGTGTTCCTCTGATCACTGTTTTTCTGGGTTTAGTGATTCAGGTAGCCCTAAGTAGGAAAAGCAAGATGTTACAAGAAACTAGTACAAGTAACATCAATTTTTCCACAGTATTGGAAGATTTCTTCGCAGACTAGAAGGGACTTAGCATCTAACTCTGGATTCTGATTATGTTGTATTTGTGTTTCCTCAAATGACTGTGTAAACAAAAATGTGGGAATGCTCAGAAAATGATCCCCTTCATGATTTTCTCCCATTTTCTTAGAGTCCATCATTATTGTCGATTTGGAAGTTTGTTCTGATCTTGCTTGAAGAATCTGATGAACCTTCAGTGACTGAGGTCGAATGTGTATGATTCTCCCATAACTTTTTCTTTTTAAGGATAAAACCAATTATGCTATATTTTTCATCAAAGTACCCTGCTAGAAGGATTCAAGTGATTTTGTGTAGCCTTCTCACAAAAATTTTTGAGACCCCTTATCCTGAGGAAACCATTTACCTCATTTCATCCCATGTAGATGTCTGTGGTCCTTGATCTTTTATAATGGGGTAGTTTTATTGCTGTTATGGCCTCTAACATTATCTCTTAAAATTCCTCCCCTTACAACCATAGGTGAGGGTAGAGGGGTTAATGAGTTTCTTGCTGTGTCCAAGTACAAGAATCTTTCTTTTAGAGATAACATTTGATAGGAAAAAAGAATTAATTCCAAAGTTTCTGGCCAAAAATGGGACTGTTCAAGGTTAGAAATAATCATATCATTGTTTAGTCATAAAAGATTTTCTGTTTAGACTCTCATGGCTTTCCTTGGAATCTCTTTCAGTAAGGAACATTTCCTGCTGGATCAAAAGGTTGTTTTTTTTGAACAGTCTACTTTACCAGCCAAATTCATGATATTAAGAAGAGGCCCCACACTTTGGCCTTCTTAAGATACCATTCCCTGGGGATATTGGCAAGAGAAATTTTTGGATTTGTCTAACATCCTTGTTAGGTACCTACCTGTCTGTCAATTTTATTGATCTCTGGGGTCTTGTTTGCATAAGATGCTGATGATTTTCATGGAGTTCTTTCATCATTGATAATCCTTTTAGGTTGTTTATGGTTTTCCTAAGTTCAATTTCTTCATATGGATATGCCTTTTGAGGCACTCATGGGTCTCCATGAGCACCGTTTCCTATTTTTCTTCACTTTCCTTCTCCTCTGTCCTTTTCAGAAAACTGAATGTGCACTAGAAGCTCTACTCACAATGACAGATGCTGCAATGATGTCACAGGTCTGAGTAGTTACTGATTTATCGAGGAGTCTTTGTGAACAAACATCTCTATCCAACACCTCTGGTTTGTTGATTGTTGGAGGTGGGGGGGAGAAAGAGAAAGATAGAGAGAGAGAATTCTTTTCAACTGGATGGGGGTTTATATGGTTCTACTCCTGTGCAAATCTAGTTCTCTGTACCCTTCATTGTGTTCCATGTGGTAGAGAAATGTTCTTCATGCTTCAAAACTTACATTTTTAAGAAAGGAAATTGGAATATTGTACTGAATTACAGACTAGTATATCTAACAAATGTGATTTGTAAATGATGGGAAAGACAGTCAGAAAGCAAAAAAATGACTAAATGTTAAGGAGAAACTAACAAAGTGAGAGGCAACATGAACTCATAGAAAAGAGATCATCGATAAAAATCTTCTAGTCTTCTATGAAAGAATGAGCTCTCCCTACACAAAAGAGGTTGGTGGGTATATTGCGCTCTGGGACTGCCAGATGGCATGTAACGCAGTCTTACTCAAGATGTTAGAGAAACTAGATTTTCAGCCTGGCATGTGTGGAATATGCCTCCAGTGCAATAAAAACTATCTGAGAGGGAGGGAACAGAGGAAAAGTCAAAGTTTCCTTTTCTAAGTGAGCTTTGATGATTAATCATTGAGTTACAACTAGATTTAGTTTTAGAACTAGAGTTACAATATTATTTTTGGTCTGTGTAAGTGATCAAAAGGACTGTATTCATTCTTGAATATTAATGTACTTAATACTAAAGCCATGAGAAAAGTAAGGATTGACCAGGAATGCCTCATTGTACAAAAGAATGTAGACAAATTCCAGAATTAGTCAGATATTGGTAGATGAAATTCATTACAATCAGATGTAAAGTAATGAATATCGGATATAGCGAAGAGGCTTAGGTATAACTATGATTTGGTCAGATATAATGCACATGAATCTGTGTGATGAGGACCTGAGGGTTGATATAATACTCTACATATTGCTAGTGCACCACATTTAAAAAATTGTTAAGAAGGCAAAATATATGTTGGATGTCATTAAATTTGATTCAAGTACATTGTCAAGGAAATATTCAGTAAACTATTTAGAACTAGATATCAAACCTGAATTAGAAACATGAAGTTGTAGTTGAAAGGGTTCAGAGAGGGATAACAAAAATAGTACCTGAAATAAGAGCTGATTACAAGAAGAGGTTTAAGACTAAATTTGCTCAGAATTGAAGAATGATGGGAGACTTTATTACAAAGCTCAGTATCATACTCAGTTGACAATGCCTGCAGTAAATAGGAAGTATAAGGCATTCAGCATGACAATGATGAGCCTTCCAAAGTTTGCAAAATGAGTTTATCTAAGATTGATATGCAGTATAATGGATCAAGTTTCTTTTCAAAGAGAAAGAGAATTGTAGATGCAGTGGAGAGATGTGGAATTAAGGCAGAAAATTTGTCTTTTTTGGTATTATTGTTGTTAGTATTAGTATTATACATATTATGTATTTAGAAAATATATTCCTTTTTTCTTTACAATTCATGTAAGGTGCAAAATACCATGAAAATGAGACCAAATTCATCACAATTATCAGTTTTTGCCAATGTTATGACAATTAATATTTTAAACTTTTGAAACTCATTTTCTCAAAATTTTGATTTGATGTGCTTGTTACTGTCATTTTCAACACCTGAATGTAAAGCAGTACTTTTCAAATGGAAATCTGGTTGATTAGAATTAGCCAAGAGAAGTAACTGTGACTGCAGGCAGCATACAGAAGTTTTGATAGTTGTAACACAAAAATGTTCAAGAAATCAGGGTTCATGAGTGTAGAACTCCCTTCCTAAACTGCACAAATAAGAAATTACAAATAGGTAAAAAGGAAACTGAAAACAAAATCAAGTCTTATGATGGATCACTTATAATAAGAAGCTCTTTAATAGAGATAAGTTTTTTATTGTGACATAAATCAAGTCTTTTGGTAGGCCATTGAGGATAGGCTGTCTGATGGAGATCACTCTTCTTGAATATGGAGCAAGTGAAGGAAGATAAAGCTAAGGATGTATAAGAACAATATAATACAACAGAGTAATAATGTTTGATGACCTTACCTGTAACAAATCTTCTAGATGCAAGAGGCAAAAGCCAGGAGTATGATAGAATGCTATCATGCAGTCTAAAGAAAAAAGTTATGAATTAAAATAAGGTTTTCATGTGTCAGGTTTCATGTATGAAATAAGTCCTCATACTTGCTTATGGTGGGGATGTCTTACATCTATCAGTGTGATACATTCTTCAAAATCAATTGAACACAATTGGCCACCTCAGTTACCCCATGTTATTGAAAGTGGAGGAATGCAACATTTGCACGCTTCTCTGTCATAAGAAGTTGTCCCAGGAAGGAAAGGCTCATATTCATGCTTGGAAGCAATGTGTCTACATACAAGATTTCAAGATGTGCTGGCTGGGCCAAGTCCATCATCCAGACACTTGTTTACTTGGTGCATGGAGTTCCTCATAACGTTATCCTTCCCAAAAAAGCTGGGTCTGGTTAACCTAGAAAGATGAGTAAGTTGATTGAGATCCTTATGAAGCATTTGGTGATGAAAAACCTATCCCCATCTGCAATTCGGCTGAAAAAGATCACCTGAAAACCTTTGCAGAGGTGTCAGAGAGAACAATGCAGCACTGCTTGCAGAACAATTTGAGGTTGTTGTCATGTTGTGATGTCATGCTGCCAAGAAACCTCTTCTCACACATCAGATGTGTATGAAACATTTAGCTTTTGCCCATAATTATGAATATTGGACACTTTCACATTGGCATAAAGTGACAGAGAATAATGAAAGTTTGTATAAGTGCATCACAACATGGCATGGGAGTGTGAAATGGCCTAGTAAAGGCAATTGCTAGATCCTTCATTACAAACTGAAAACAGTAAAGCATCCTAAGTCTGTGATGATGTAGGAATGTTTTAGTGGTAAGAGGGCTCAAACGGGGATATATTTTATATTTAAGAATTATAACATGAATGTAGAATGTTACAAATCAGTACTGAACTATTCTTTAGGATCTAGATGGTACCAATGTTTTATGCAAGATGGTGCATTTGGCCACAAAGCCAGAGCAGTGGCTTAGGGAGAAAAATACAGAAGTGTTTTACTAACTATGCAACTTTTGTGGCCCAAATACAGTAGAATATTCTTGGAATTTGATGAAATATAAGCTTTCGTTGTGCAACACCACATCAGTATGTAGGCTACAACATGAAATCAAAAGAATGTGGACACAACATATGGACTTTGAATACTTAGGGAGTTTTCAGATTCATTGCCAAAAAAATCTGAAACAGGTCGTGAAGGATGGAGACAACATGGCAGAATACATAAATGTAAGTATGTAAACTTTATTTCACTTTATAGATGTTTTTGCATTAAAGAACTAGAAAAAGAAAAAAAATGAATCAGGACTCAGTTTTTTTTTCTGAGACTGTACACAATCATTGCTCTTCAGGTGGGTGAAATTAGTGGTAGAAAGTCAACAAAGATTTTTCCCAGCCTGCATGGAGCCTGTTAAAAACATAAATTACAGAATGCACTAAGGCTATGCTGCTTAGAGCATAGACAGGAGAGATATGTCATAATCTATGCCTGGAAAATCATGGAAGGCATGGCTCCCAATTTGTACTCTAAGAATATTTTTTCCATAAGCACAGCAGGCATGAAGGATTGAAGTATTACCACACGAGGTGCATTAAGGGAAATCATTGTAAATACCTAGGACCAAATGTGTTCAGTACATTGCCTGAAGCTGGTAGAAATGCACTAGTGTTTAGTGGAGAAATTGAAAAAAGGCCAGACAATCACCTGCAAATTGTGCCAGACGTATGGGATGTGGTGGCTGTTTAGACCTTTATACTTTGCACTTCAGCAACCTGATTATGTAGATTAACAACACAGTTGCTTGGTTCTGGACCAAGTAGTGAGAGTAGACAAACTCCGAAACTATCTTGAAGTGTACATAGGGTAAAAAGGTTAATGGAATGATGAAGTCGTATAAATGTATGGAGAGAACAAAAGTGAAGAGAATGACTAAAAGAGAGTTTGTTAAGGTAAATGGGATTAGATATAGAAGGAAGAGTCTAAGATAGAAGCTGTGAAGAAGAAAAGTGTGTATTTAAGGGATGTTTGATGGAGAAATCAGAGGTGTGTTTTGTGAATATGATGTGTAATAATTCTTCACGAACCATCTAGCAAGAGATATGTTAAGATATAGGTCAAATGTTTGTAGATCTAGTATTTAAAATCTTGTTCCTTTTGTTAGATTTCTTATTATGTTCTTTCATATTGCACTAAAATTTACTGTGTAAGTACAATGTTCTTAACTAGTAAGTTTCTTGTGTGTTAACCCAAACAACAGTGATTCACTGAATATGTACTTGTATTATCACTCTTGCAAACTTTGAACCAAAGATCAGGCTAATCCCATTGTAGTAAATAGCAAAATATTCTCCTTAACTTACCATCCACTTTTCAGTGTTTCATATATGCTATGTTAGAATAACACAAAAACATTAGTGGAAAGCTTGAAATAATTTGTTTAGAAATGCAGGAGAGATGATTGAAAATTTAAATCAGATATACCGGGGTGAAGTATCAATTTTTGTTTTTAAATGAGAATTATTATTGTCTGTTTTTGCATTGACATGTTAATATATATATATATATATATATATATATATATATATATATATATTTATTTTTTTTTTTT
>JAYMFT010011582.1:0-16849 GCA_038088735.1 Panulirus argus
CACCTACTGACTAATGTACAACTTAACTGCCCAACCACCTCAACAGCGTGGACACAACACAGGCATGCCCGACAGACTTTGCCCGGTGAAAGAACAGCCTGCTGGGAACTGCCTGATAGTGTGGACATGGCTTAACTCTGTTGGCCTCGGTCCAAAGGGTAAAATATATTTGATTTTATATAATTGTTCGGCACATCCCAAAGCAAAACCTTGTTTGGAAGCATTACTGGTTGTATTATTTCGTGCTTTAAGCTCTGTTCTGCCTTTGATAATACAGCAATATGTATATGGAATGAGCTGGAAAACTAGGGGTTGGGCATATGTTTACACAGGGGTTCCCTTAAGAGTCAATGTCTTTTCCAGCATTTTCTGAGGTCCGGCAGTAGTCAGGTTCCAAAGTTGACAGATTACAGAGGTTCAACCTGTATGGCTCTTTCACTTATGGCTAACATCTATCACAAATTAAAGCAATACATTACCAATGCTGTCATTCTAGATATAGGGATTGTCTTCCACAAAATTATCTCTGCATATAAATAACAATGCAAACTGATTTTACATTAAAACCATACAAGCATTATCGCATTCAACTGGTAGCAGGTTTATGTCCTGGAATCTACCTCCAAGTGATGGATTCTTGGAAACTCAAAGGAAGATTTTTCTCATACTTTGATAATAACATTAAATAGAACTCCTAGGTTAAAAAAAAAAAAGAAAAAAATGCAAAGTCATTTGGTTGCAGTTCATACCACTGATGTTAGGTGCCCAAAAGCATGCAGTATTCTTGCTTCCATTACACCAATAAGATAGTGCATATCAGTGTTTGTATAATGGTATTATACTAATACCCATTTTGCATGGTGTAAATGGAATTTTGCAAGATATAATCCATGAATCCTCATCTACTCTTTCAGCAAAGTGACACTGTTGTACTGCTCTTTTCAACATCTTGAGGATCATCAGGCTATATAATGGAAAAATAACTGATGCACTTATAGAACCATACAGAGTAGGGCAGTGGAAAACACTGACATTGATATATACATTCCAAAACATTCTATAGTATTTTTGAAAGTGGAAATCTCTATTTGTACTGGTCACAGCAAAAAAGAAAAATAGTTATGCACCATATATGTACCAACTGCAGTCAAAGGCCAAAACATGGAAAGGATGGAGCTGACGATATTCTCCCCATACACACCAAAGATAATACACTTTTTCAGGGGACCACTAATTTTGTTAATTGTCTGTTGTATTATTCATTGCATCATTGTTTGATGAATCATAGAATGGCTGAGTTTTGTTGATCATCATATATACATTTACTAATGTAAGGATATCTTTAATTTTCAACAGAGAAACTAATTAAGTAACTATCAGAACTATTCTTTGAAGCTGTTACTGTCATCCATCTCAACATTTACAGATGACCAAAGACAATTCTGGCAGTGTTCATCTTTCATGCAATTGATTCTGCACCATTACAAATTTTCCATTTCACTTCCTCAGCCTACCAAACTTCAAAAATATTGAGACATCAAATGGTCCTCACATTTTTGTTGGCAGGCCATCATCTTATGATGCTGACCACTGCCATGAAGTGTGGTATGTCTCACCAGTCGCACTGATGAAGTCTTGACCATAGTGGACACAAGTGAGAGGCTTTGCTCATTTGTGGAGTTCAATGTGCCACAGTACACTACTCTTTCAGGAATAGAACTTTTGGCAATGCAGTCATTCATATAATTTCTCTCCTGTATGAACAACGAGCTGCACTAATCGCCTTCCAATAAAAAGTCTTTTGGTACTTTGAACATTCATATGAATTATCCCCTGTATGAATAATCATGTGCAGCACCAATGTACCACTTTAAGAGATTTTTTTGGAATATGAATTTTGAATTGGATTCTCTCTCACATCAACAGTCATAAGTCGAACCAAATCACTCCTCGTTGAGGTCTTTTTGCACTGAATATTCATATGGAATCTCTCCTGTATAAATTGTCATGTGCTGCAATAAGGTACCTAGTAAATGGCAACTGGCATCCACTGTCCAGGTAAGTCTACTGCCCTTGTATCAGAAAGGTTAGTAACGTGTGATACAGTCAGCCTACACTGTGCTGTTTGTAATCCTTTCCCAAGCCCAGGTTGGTGTGTTTTGCTTTCTTGCATTACCTACATGTGGGCTGCGGGCACCCAACCCACAACTCAAAATTTCTCTATTTCTTAAACACACAATTCACAAAACCCTTTACTCTCCACCTGTTTTTCCTTCCTTTCTTGAAGAAACATCAGAACACAGTTATAATAAAATTCTCCACGGTATTAGAAAAGCACCACTGGTCAAGGTGAATTGATCAGTTCTTGATGTCCCTTTGACCGAAGCCTACTAAACCCTTTAGACACAGCTCCTAGACCTAGCTCTTTCTCTGCTCACTTCTGCCTCATTCACAGTCCCAAGTTTAATCTACCCTCTGTACAATGCCATCTCTACATTTCCTCTCTGGATCTTTTCTCTGAAACCCAGCTATCCAAAGCTGCTTCCTGTCTACACTATCAGAACACTAATTTTCATCATAGTTTCCACTCTTAGGATGGCATTTCCATCTATTTCTTAACCATGTGGACCTTGATTCCCCTTATCTAATGCTAACTAGCTCAAAATCTCTCCATCCTTTCTGACTCTGCTTTTATGTTTTGTGTATATCCTTTAACTGTAGAACTCTTCAACTATTCAATTTCCTGCCAAGAGTATTGCTCTCTTTACATCCATGTGCTGAAAACCTCTATGCACGGAATTTTAATACACTTCAAAAGGAGTGGTTAAGTTCTAACCAGGATGATCCTGGCAGAGATTTCTTTATCCTTTTGCTGCATTGTTCAGATATACCTGAACAAACATTTATACCCACTGACTGCAATAGTCAGACTTACTTCATGACTACTGAAAGGTTTCCCTGTAATGCACCATTCAGATATATCACCCAGTATGTACTTGAATTGTACAAATCCCCATGCATATTGTCATGTCTATACTATGCTGTGTAACCTGTTTCTTTTAGTGCCTCAGCCAATTGCATCATATAAACAAAGTTTTGAATATATCTTTCTCAAGAAAACTGTTTAGAAGTATTTCATAATTTGTACAGTATTTTGAATGTGAATAGCATAATGTACAGTGAAATATTATCTCTAACAATAAACATCATGTAAAAATAAAGGCTTGTTATGCATTAGAAAATTGCTAACTATGCAGGAACACATATAGACTCTATATAAAGACAACTTTTAATTCCTTGATTATCTAAATAACTTTCTTTATATTTTGTAATGATTTTGGCCTGTTATTGACTTAGCTTTGCCTGTATTTATGCCACTTACTTAAAAAAAAAAAAAAAATTCTAACTTCCTTAATTTTCTCATTAAATCATTACTTTTTACAATCCATTACAGTTTTCAGAGAATACAGTATTATTGAGTATTACTGTCAAATACAGAAAACAGAGCTTCTTTCAATACTGAGATATTCAAACTTTTATTTTTTGGCAGATAATTGCCATTTTTCAGGAATCAGCCAGAAAATTGCTTGCACAGTTAAAGGATAAAAGAACCAGGTGAGCAAAACATCCAAGTTCCTAATCATCATGACCACTCATCCAATACAAACATCTCATTTTACTTATGAACCCTCTCACTATACATACACTATTTCTGAATCATTTCAATCCTTGAATCAAAGCCTTATTTCCATATCTAAATGGGCATGCCCACCCTCTATCTCTCTCCCTGTGAGCTCATCAGTCATTCTTGCACTTCTTATCTACTGACTTCTCTGGGACTGGTATTGCTGTACTAGCCACAATGTCTCATGAGCTAACAAACAGCACAAGTTATCTTGGCTGGGATGCAGTCCTACATCCCATCTTCCAATAAAACTTTCTTCCCAAATCATGGTTTGATTGCTTTCATTGCAATATCTGCCACATCAGGGACAGAGTGAACTGGACCTTGAAAATCTCCCCATTCCCTGAACCCACTCCACTTTTATTTCTACTAACAATCACTGCAAAGGTGTTCTTCATAAAGTCAAGCATACTTTAATAAAAAGTGTGCTGACTTGAATTCTTTTGCAGACAAATATCTGTGGTCTCTAAACAAAAATATCTCCAATAACTTCTGCTTCAACCTTTCTTCAATCCTGATCGATCTATAGCTAACTCTCCAATGACAAAGTCACCCTTTTTGGTACCTATTTTCTTCTCATTCAACTTTAGATGATTCTGTTTCAACTCCTTCTGCCCTATCTCTTTCCACTGAGCCTAATCCATATCTTACATTCTCTCAGCTTCACGTGAACAAGGCATATGGTATTCCCTCCTCATGTCCTAAAGGAGTGTGCTTCTGAACTATCTCTGATCCTTGCTTACATATTTCACCTATAAAGACCTAGACCTTTCCTTCCTCTTGGAAGTATGCCTAGGTGCAGCCCATCAATGTTTCCATTGCTCTCGCTTCTGTTATTTCAAAAGTCTTTGGAACTTTCCTTAAATTCCCTTTCTCAATACAGATTTCACAGTGCTTGGTCTACTGGGGGTGATCTGCCTTCTGTAATGAACTTCCGGTCATCCTCTCGCAGGGATTTTGGTGAAACTGTTCTCATAACCCTTGACATCTCTAACGCATTTGATAGGGTTTGGCATGTCTTTTCTTTATAAACTCCCTTACTTTGTTTTCTGCTGCTTCTTTCTATTGTCTAATGAATAGTTTCTTCTTCAGCCATTATACTGCAATATACGTTGATGAAGTGTCTTATCCCCACCCTATCAACGATGGTGTTCCTCAGTTCCGCTCTATTGCTTATTTCTTAATTCCCTCTCATTTATTTCTAACTCTTTTCACTCCTAATATGATGATTCCACTTTATACAGTCCAACTCACCTTCCCTTCCCTTCTTCTAGTGCTCACTTTCTTTTCTGTACTGAACATATTTCCTCTTGTTCTAGACCTGTACAGTATCTCAGAATGGGAAAGAAGTAACCTAGTTAAATCTAATCTACATTATAAAAAGGGGGTCTTATCTATTCCATGTCTGTTGACACACCAAGCAAATAGTCAAACACACAATGACTAACCTCTATACACAACTGCCTATAGTTCAATCACTTCTAAGGCAGTATAGATATTGTTGGCTGCTGGGGGTGATATATCTTTTGAGAAATATGTTGTTGCTGAGTGAGAAGGTTGTGCCAGCAATTTGAGAAGTATGAAGAGAAAATGGCTGGGGTTAGTGGTTATATCTGAAGAAACAATGTTAGGAAGTTGCCAGATGCACAATGACAAACCTGCATAATTCATTCATTCATGTAACATGATAGAAACTGCTGGCTTGTAGATTTTCAGGAAAATATATTACTGGCGAGTGGGAAAGTTGTAGCAGCAATATGGGAGGCATGAGGAGGAAAATGGCATGGGTGAGTGGTTATGTCACTGAACATTGTCATTCTGCCATTCTCTGGTGTTATGGGATTATCTGCTCAGTGTAAATCTGAATCCAAAGGTCAACGACCAGCTGGTCAAAGTCTATATTCAACCAAGTCTTTGCTGTATATGCAATGTAATTTCTGACCCGCTGCTGGGGCTAGCAGACAGGGGCCTAGAGTGCCAAAATGTCACAGGAGTACTAGAATCTAATTCTTCCCTAAATCATTCAATCTTTTTGTTCTGCTTCAAAACTGGGCATAACCATATCCTCCATTCTACCTTGGAAATCCTACATAGCAAAATTCAAGTCCACTTCCCAAAATCTAGGCACTGTTGTATAGGTGGCATAATTAGTTTTCTTGTGTGCAGTTATTTCAAATCTGCATGGGCTTTCTTCACCTTAATATGGAGTACTGCTCACACATCTGAGCTGGTTCTTCTACCTCTTCTTCCATCTCACCTATAAACCAGAGTGGAATCAAAAACTTTCTGTCTCATTCATTCTCCTGGCATTACCTCTCTTTAACCATCCCTTTCTACACATTATCATTTTGCTCCTCTTTCTCTGGTCTACATGTATTATTTTGGCCAATGTTCTCATGAACTGTCTGCACCTGTCCCTGCCCCAAGGACTGGACCTAAGGCATAAATTTGACTGGTGCTTCCCACAGTTAATGTGTGGACAGCAGCCATTGCAGGATTGACTAATGATACCCCCTTCTTCCCTTGTATGTCTATGCTTTGGAATTCCCTCACCCCTTTTATCTTTCCCTCTTCCTATAACCTTTCTTCCTCTAAGTCAGGTCTACAAAAATCTGAAGATCCCTGATAAATTTCTCCTGTCTTTTTCTTCTCACTCTATTCCTTTAACCTAAAATGGTCTTTTATATGGGCATGTTTTGCTTATACCATATTAGTCACTACATAAGAAAAAAGGAGAAAATTTACAGGGCTTCTCTCCACTATAAATAATCATGTCATGTACAAAATGGTTTCCATGGGAAAAGGTCATTTGGCATTCTGAAGACTTATATGGTTTCTCTCCTGTATAAACAGTCATGTGGCATCTCGCTGTATAAATACTCATGTGCTGCACTAACCATTTCATTCAGAAAAAGGTCTTTCAACAATGTGGACATTTTATGGCTTCTCTGAAGCATGCATAGTCAAGTGCTGCACTAAATTTCCCTTTCTGGAGAAGGTCTTTTGACAATATGAGCATTCATATGGCTTCTCTCCAGTATGAACAGTCATGTGCTTCACTAAATAACTCTTCCTGGAAAAGGTCTTCTGGCACTGTGAACATTCATGTGGCTTCTCTCCAGTATGAATAATCTTGTGCTTCACTAAATCACCCCTCATGGAGAAGGACTTTTGGCAATGTGAACATTCATGTGGCTTCTCTCCTGTATGAATAAACATGTGCTGCACTAAATTACCCTTCTGGGAAAAGGTCTTTTGACAATATAAGCATTCATATGGCTTCTTTCCAGTATGAACAGTCATGTGCCGCACTAAGGCACTCTTTCTGGAAAAAGTCTTTTGGCAATGTGAACATTCATGTGGCTTATCTCCTGTATGAGCAGTCATGTGCTTTACTATATCATCCTTGCAAATGAAGGTCTTTGGGCAATGTGAACACTCAAGTGGCTTATCTCCTGTGTGAATAATCATGTGTTGCACAAAATCACCCTTTTGGTAAAAAGTCTTTTGACAATGCGAGCATTCATATGGCTTCTCTCGCTTCTCTTCAGAATGAATAGTCATGTGCCGCACTAAGTCACTCTTCCTGGAGAAGGTCTTTCTGCAAAGTGAACATTCATGTGGCTTGTCTCCTGTATGAATAGCCATGTGTCGCACTAAACTACTCTTCTGAGAGAAGGTATTTAGGCAATGTGAACATTCATATGGTTTCTCTCCAGTATGAATAATCATGTGCCGCAATAAATCACTCTTCCTAGAGAAGCTCTTTTTGCACTGTAAACAATCATATGGCTTTTCTCCAGTATGAACAGTCATGTGCTGCAATAAATGACTCTTATGAAAGAATGACTTTTGGCACTGAGAACATTCAAATTGTTTCTCTCTTGTATGTACAGTCATGTGCAGCAATAAATAACTCATATGAGAAAAGGTCTTTTGGCATAGTGAACATTCAAACAATTTCTTACCTGTATGATCTGTCATGTGTCTTCCAAGGTTATAATGTTCAGTAAGGCTTTCCTGGTACAGTGAACACCTGAGAGACTTTTCACCCATGAGTGCAAGAAAATGCCTTTTCATGATGAAATTTTTGTCAAATATCTTCTTACACAGTTACACCACTCATTTACTCTCTATACCGCTACCCGGTAAAATAACAATATCTAAGTCCTCACTATTGCCCATGAAAACCACAGATGTTTAGGGATAGTACACCTGGGGTAGAGTGAATTACCTTGATTGGTGTGCTTTATGAGATTTATACAAAATGACTGGCAAGGCAAGAGTACCAATCTTGTTCCAAACTTTCTTTGTGTAATTCAAGGTCAATTGCAGCGAGATGAATCATTCACAGCCTATGAATGGTGGAGATTGTGGCCACGGTTGATCTTGCATCTCATTTTCTCCCAAACCCCTCAACCTCAAAGTGTACAACTACATCCTCCATCCCACCATAACCCAATAGCTTGTCAATTATCCTGAACTGCAGTCTGTACTCCTCTCAATTTAAGTTCTCAATACTACAAGCAAATACAAAGTAGAATCTCTGCATGCACCTCTCAGTTGACTGCTTCTTTTCTTACACTGCTAGTCTGCTACTATGTCTGTTTTCGAACATTGTCAACAATAACTAATATATCGAAAGGTTGATTCTAAAAAGAACAACTTAACATTTCTCTTACAAATGCAAGGTCTTACAATCAACTTTAGAGGCAGTGATACATATTTCTATCTGAGACTCTATAAATGATTAGCTAATGTTCATGCCAGGACTTTGGACAGAAAGTTAATTTGGCACTGGGAGCAATTCATGAACATTATACTGAACAGTAGTTAATTGTAATAATCTAACCATAGTGAGATGACTTCTCAAAAATTATACAAACTGATGAATGTCTCAGTGCTAGTAAATACTTGACGGTTTGATTTCTCTTATTAACAACAGCCTTTACCATAAAGAAATGTAGCTAATGATAAGTATACTGATAAATGTCAAGAAAAGTCTAATCATACTGAACACCAACATTAGTCCTTCTAATGAGCAGCAAAATCTTGTCCTCACATTTTTTTGACTATCTTATCATTATTGTTTCACTTCATGCCACTGTCACTTAATTGTTGTAATCAATGATGTTCTTATTGCACCTGTTGTAAGTGTTGCTATACACCCTTACTGTCATTCATGTTCTCCAGCTACTTTTAATGTTGCTGCTACTCTAAACATTAGAACCTTTTTTAATTATGCTATTTTTTGTAGTTAATGTTGTTGTTGTAATGCTTATCATACTGCTAATTGTCATGTTTCATTCTTGTGGCAACCTGTCATTCAGGAAAGCTTGGAGGCATTTATCACATTCTTGTGCAGCATGTACACAGACAGCTGTCAATGAGAGGAGAGTAAACATTAGCATTAAATGTTAAAAGGCAATACCAAGAACCTTTGTATCAAATATAAAATTTTTGCATGAAATGCTTACAATGTACAAAGATGTGGCCAACATAAAGTGCTGCAATAAACTATTGTTAGTGTGGTCAGTTGCTAAGGATCATGTGTAATGGTGGCTTGTTGGGAGGTTGGGCAGTGACGTGAACAACTGTTCTATTTGTCATTTGTTTGTCTACATTGGCGGAAATTGGCACAAAGTACATTCATGAGTTTGTCTGGCATATTTTAACTAGAACATTGAAAATTAGGATAATCTTGGCAGCTATGGAAAGTTAGGTAAAGTTTTCATTGGTACTCTTAATTTTTGATATGTCTCTTTACTTTCACACTAATGAACCCCACACTTTCCTTGGTCTTCAAAACCCTCACTATTGTCTCCTTGGTTGATTCTGTAAAACCGAAAATATTGCAAAGAAACACACTCCACTGTTCATACCTTATTATTTTTACATTAGTACGCTCAAAGCAAAGTGGCAGAGCTAAACTGATAAAATGTCAATAAGACTTGCTGGTGGCAATTTATGCTACTTCTTCATATTCTGCAACAGTAAGGGAGGAAGGAATGCAAATGATTGGGAGATGTACAAGAGAAGGCGACAAGTGACATGAGGTCAAGAGGAAGGTGCAGGGGTTAAAAAAAAAAACACATGGGCAAATAAGAGTTGGGGTTTGTGATATCAGTAAACCTCAGGAAGAATAAGATGTTTTGGAGGAGGTTAATGGTATGAGAAAACAAGAGAACAAATGGAAACATCAGTGAAAAAGGCAAATGGGAAAGCAGTAACAGATAAGGTGAGGGGGTGGAGTGAGTATTTTGAAGGACTGCTGAATGTGTCTGATGACAGGGTGGAAGATATTGGGTGTTTATATTGGGGAAGCAGCAAAGTGAGAGAGCCATGGAAAATGGTTTGTTGAAGAAGGAAGGGGCAATGAAAGCCTTGCACAAGTTTAAATTTTGTAAGGCAGCTGAAGTGGATTGTATTGCATTGAATTTCTTACGAAATGGGGTGACTGTTTTGTTGACCGGATAGTTAGGATTTTCTATGCATGTATGGGTCATGCTGAGGGGCCTAAGGATTAGTGGAATGCATGTACAGTGCCAATATGTAAAGGGAAGGGGAATAAAAGTGACTGTTCAAACTACAGAGGTATGAGTTTGTTGAGTTTACCTGGTAAATTGTATGGCAGAGTGGTGATTGAGAGGGTGAGGGTATATACATAGCATGAGACTGGGAAGGAACAATGTGGTTTTAGAAATGGCTGAGGATGTGTAGATCATGTGTCTGCTTTGAAGAACGTATGTGAGAAATACTTAGAAAAAAAGAAGGATTTGTATGTGGCATTTATGGATCTGAAGAAAGTTTATGAAAAGGATGGCAGAGATGCCTTGTGAAAGGTCTTGTGAGTATGCATGCTTACGAGTATGAGGAGAGGAGATCGAGTGGTTCCAGGTGAATGTTGGTTCACGACAGGGGTGTGTGATGTCACTATGGCTATCTTTATGTTTATGGATGAGGTGATGAGGGAAGTAAATGAGAGGGTCTTGAAGAGAGGAGCAAATATGCAGTCTGCAGGGGATGAAGGGAGCCTAGGGGGTGAGTCAGTTTTTGTTTGCTGATGACACAGACCTGGTGGCAGACCAAGTGAAAAACTGCAGAAGTTGGTGATTCAGTTTAGGAGTGTGACTGAAAGGAGGAAGGTGAGAGCAAACATGAATAAAAGCATGATTGTTAGTTTTAGCAGGGCAGAGGAACAGGTTGGCTGAGGTGAGAGTCTGCATAGAGAAAGTTTGGATGAGATGAGGTGTTTTAGATACCTGGGAGTGGAACCATGGGAGCAGAAGTGAGTCATAAGTGTGTGAGGGGACGAAGGTTCTAGGAGCACTGAGGAATGTAAGGAAAGAGTATCTGTTATTTGGGAGGGTGAAAATGAGTATGCATGAAGGTACAGTAGTCCCTACAGTATTCTATGTATGCAGGGAATGAGTTATAGGAGGACAACATGTGGTGTGAGGTGGTCTGCTTGAGTAAGTAATAACAGGGTAACAGAGAGGTGTGGTAATAAGAGTGTGGTTGAGAGAATTGGAGAGGGTGCATTGAAATAGTATGATAATATGGATGAAATGAGTGAAGAGAAGTTGATACAGAGGATCTACGTGTCCTAAGTGGAGGGGACAAGGAGAAAGGAAAGACCAAACTGGATATGGAAGGGTGACGTGAAAAAGATTTTGAGTCACCAGGGCCTGAAAATGAAGGTGGGTGAAAGGCATATTTGGGATAGGGTGAATTGGAATGAACTGGTATACAGTGGATGATGTTGCTGTCAATGGACTGAATCAGAACGTATGAAGCAGCCAGCCAAAACTAAAGAAAAGTTTGTGAGACCTGGTTGTGGATGGGGGCCTGTAGTTTCAATGCAATGCACATGACAGCTAGAAAATAGATGCGACTGAATTCGACCTTTCTTCATCCGTTTCCTGTGCTACTTCACTAACATGGGAAACAGCAGACACGCATGAAAGAAAAAAGTAAATAACTATAGACTATTGAGGGCTTTGAAGATATGAGAAACTGTGGGAGTAGATCATGTAAAATTAGGTGAAAATTGGCTTAAACTCAGCAAAACTTATTCTTGAAAACTTGTCTAACTTCTCCTACCAGCCAGGAATAGTCATATATCTTATTCTCCTTATTTTCAAATCATATTTATCTTACCTTCACTGATACAACAGGTAAATATTGCAACTGAGAACAAGAGAAGATTCTAATAAAATTCAAGTTTTGGTCCAACATTCTTTTTATTGTATTCAGTTTGAAAAAAACTGCAGTCAATGTATTCATTACAATTAGTAGAAGAGATTTACTGATTTGGAGCATTAGTCTATGATCTGCAATGATAAATGTATTGATAGTTGGGAAGAAAGTGGAGATCAGGAAAAATATGGAGTTCTGAAAGTTGAAGTCTTTTAAGCACAGTTCCCATTTAAAATAAGGCTTCCTTACATGAAGTTATATTCACAAAATAAATCCTATAACTTGCTTATGGTGTAGAAATTTCATGTCTGGCAGCATGGTTCAGACTCAAAAGTCAGATGATATGTTCTTCAACTTCAGTTACCCCATCATATTGAAAATAGAGGAATACAACTTTTACTCTATGTCCTTGTGTTCAGTGATATGTTTGTTTTCTGTTCTAGGTGATATTTTTCTTGTACCAGTAACTACCTATGGGTCCAAAGTTGCTCCATGAACAAAGTGCCATATTCTCCAAACTTTGATGTTATGTGGCTCAAAGTCTGTCTCCCTACTACTACACTTGTCCTCTGCTTTGCCTATTGCTCTCCTAATTCTACAAATATTACATCCTTCTTTGACTATCTAAACTCCCGCCATGAGACTGTGACATCCTCACATCCGCAAGATGAGATCCTCTACTTCGGGGATTTCAATGTTCACTATTGGGAATGGTTGAATTCCTCCCACAAGGATGTTGGAGAGATCGAAGTTCTCACGTTCTCCATTCTCATTGATTTAGAGCAAATTATCTTCCATCCTACCCATATACCTAACAGCTTGGACCACGCTCCTAATATTCTGGACTTGTTTTTCACCTCTAGTCCATCTCGCTGTAAATACACAATCTCACCCCCAATTGGTTCATTTGATCATACTCTCATAAATGTATATATTTTAATGGCATCTCCACCTCTAGCAGTCTCTTCTAAGCAAAAATACTGACACCTAAATAAAGCCGACTGGAACAACTTAAGTAACTTCTTTTCTGACTTTCCTTGGGTAAATTAGTCTCTTATGTGGTGATGCTTCTGTCTCTACCAAACGCATAACAGAAGTTATTCTTGCAGGAATGGAAGCATTTATCCCCTCTTCCTCCATGACTACTTTTTCATCCAATCTATGGTTCAACTGTTCCTGTTCTGGGGCCACTCAGGCAAAGGATCAGGCATGTCGGGCTTGGAAAACTCTCCTACCTCTGGCTCCCTTTCAGCTTTTATCACTGCCTGTAACCACTGCATGCACATTATCCATGAGGCAAAGTGTTCCTTTATTCAAAGTAGGTGCAATAACCTCTCCTTGTCATCCACATATAGGTCTTTCTGGTCTCTGGCTAGGGGCATCTCTAACAACTTCTGTCACTCTACCTGTCCCTCACCTTTCCATCATGATGGTACTATAGCTGTCTCTCCCATTGACAAAGCAAATCTCTTTGGTTCCCATTTCTCCTCTAACTCCACCTTGGATGACTCTAGCATTCCCTCATTCCCTGATGCTCCTCTTACTAATCCTATGACTCTTCCTGTAATCTCTTTTTGGACTGTACCGAAAAGTGCTTTTTTCTCTGGACACAAGCAAGGCTTATGGTCCTGATGGCATATATACCCCATGTACTAAAAGAGTGTGCCTCTGAACTTGCACCTGTGCTTACTCGTCTATTCCATTTCTGTTTAAAAACCAAAACTTTTCCTTCTCCTTGGAAACATGCATTTATACATCCCATCCCTAAGAAGGGTGACTGTTCAGACCCCTCTGACTATCATCTTGTTGCTTTGACATCTACCATTTCCAAAGTCTATGACCCCTTCCTCAACTCCCATATCCTTAAACATCTCGAAAATCACAGTCTTCTTTCTGATCACCAGTATTGCTTCCATAAGGTGAGATCTGCTGGTGATATTCTTTCCAATCTTACTATTGCCTGGTCATGATCCCTGAAAGATTTTAGGGAGTCATATATAGTTGCCCTTGAAATATCTATGGCTTTTGACAGGGTGTGGCATCAGTGTCTCATCTCTAAGCTCCCCTCTTTTGGCTTCTCTCCCTTACTTTGCTCCTTCATATCTAGCTTCCTCTCTGGCCGATCTATCTCTGTGGTTGTTGATGGCTCAGCCTCTCCCCCTTTTCTCCATGAATAGCAGCGTAACACAAGGGTCTGTCCTGTCCCCCACACTTTTTCTCCTTTTTTTTCAACAAGTTCCTTATTTCCACAAATAATCCAATGCACTCATATGCTGACAACTCAACAGTGCATTCATCCACATCCAACAATTCTGCTCCCTATTCTCTCACTAGATCTGCATCTCACCTTGACATAGCTTCCACAAAAAACTAGGACAAAATCTTGTTAAGTTTAATGCCTCCAAGACCCAGTTTCTACCCATCTCTCTATCGAAAACTCCTCACAACTCTCCTCTCTCCTTTGATGTTTCTTTAAGTCCACCTCTTGACTCAATGAACATACTTGGTATTACTGTAACATCCACTCTTTCTTGGAAAGCCCACATTACAGGAATAGCTAACTCTGACTCAAAGAAACTGGGTGTCCTTTTAGATGTCGAAACTTCTTCTCTTCTGAACAGCTGTTCCATTTATACAAGGGATTGATTTGTCCTTATATGGAGTACTGCTCTCACATTAGGGGTGGTTCTAACTATGTTTCCTTACTTGACAGAGTTAAGTAAAAAGCAGTCCAACTTATAAACTATCCCAAGCTAACTTCCAAACTTGACCCCCTTGCCCTATGCCGCAATGTTGGTTCACATTCCCCTCTTCTACAGGTATTACTTTGGTTTTTGCCCCGAAAACTGGCTGCTTGTATGCCCCCATCACTAGCTAGACCACGCAATACTCGGCAAGCTGCTGCATCACATGATTATTGTGTGGCTATCGGTGACTCAAGAGATGGCCATTTTGATACCTGCTTCTTTCTCTACATGTCAAAGCTTTGGAACTCTCTACCTTCCCATGTCTTTCCCAATAACTTTGACCTTGCACATTTCAAAAGACAGGTCTTTCACTTTTTCAAAAATTCATAAATAGTTTCCCTTGTCCCTTCTTTTTCCGTTTCATAATTCTCTATATTTCAATTAAGGCCCAGCCTTGATGTGGACTTTTGTCCGTAACTGGAGCCTTCAACAGAGAAAAAAAAAGTTTCTACATGCGAGATTTTGAGATGTACTGGCACAGTTGAGTTCACCATCGACTTTTTTTTTTACCTTTTAATGTCAACTTTCTGCAACTGATGCCCTTAATGAAGCATGAGCTGAAAAACCCTGGTGCACAAGTGGTAAATACCTGGTGACATCTTGAGGGGGTCTTTTACCACCAAAGCCTTGGCTGGGCCCATGCTGTTGGGTAGGGCTACTGGTCAACCAAGCTATTAGGAGCTGCAGCCCACAGGCCCACATAGTCTCCACAGCCTGGATGGTTTGGTGCACTTTGTAGGTACTTATTCAGGTCACTCTCAAACTTCTCTACAGTGAATCCCATAGTGTTTCTGATGATAGAAGGCAAGGTGTTGAAGTTTTGCACCCAAGATGTTCCCTCTTTTTGTGCAAATCACACACTTGTATTTCAGAGACAGCATTTCAAACATTTTTTCATGCCTGTCATGCCAGGTGTTACTTCTAAATGTAAAATGAGATTTTCTAGTTACAGATATGTTTTCCTGTCTGTATTCCAGTGAGTATGGCCACAGAGATTTTGGCTCTTCCCAGCAATTCAGTTCCTTTACCTCATTGATTTGGGCCTTGAAAGATCTCTAAACACTTTCTAATTCTGTAATTTCACCTGCCTTGTAGGCAATGTTAGAACACAGCATTTTTAATTCATGAGAGAATTAGCACTTTGATTATTAACATCGTTGGTTTTTTCTCTTGTCTTGAAAGTCCACGTGATCCATCCCAACATCCTTCTGCAGGAGGAAAATGTTGCTTTGCTGCGATTGCTGAAGGTTAAGTCATTAGGTATCATTACTAAGAGGTCTTTCACATTATTCATCTGGTTTATGACAGCATCTGTATCTGTCCAATATTCTGTATCATTTTTGATGCTTTCATTTTCCCTATTCAGAAGCTGAAACATATTCCCACTGAAAAGCATATTCTCTGTTGCCCAATTAAAGACTTCATTTATGTCTCTTTGTACCCTTTCAGCATCCTCTATTAATCTGATCTTCATACTTATTTTTGTATCATCTGCGGGGGACGATATGAAAGTATGGATCACAATTTCGTTAACGTTTGATGCAAGAATGAAGAACAATAGGAATGCTAGTACTGTTCCCTGGGGGATTGTGCTTGTTACTGTGGAGGCACAGGAGATGGCATGGTTTAAAATGATAAAATGATATGTTGTGATATGTTGCATACCTATCTCCCAATTTTTCCTGTTATTTCCATCTTTCACATTTTATGTGCATGACATCATGGACACATTCGTTCATTGCTTTTGCAAAGTCTATATCAATCATGTCAGCATATTCTTTGTTTTCTAGAAGTTCAAGCAACTGGGAGGCAAGATCTTCCCACCCTGAAACCATCGTCCAAGACTATTTAAACTGTTCAGTTCTAAATATTAAGTCAGTTTGCTACTGAAACCATCATCTAAGACTATATAAATTGTTCAGTTCCAAATATTAAGTTAGTTTGCCTTTTACTACTCTTTTAAAGATATCAATGATATGTACTGTTAATGCTATCATTCAATAGTTTTTGGGACTGTTTTCCTTCCACCTTTGTGGAGTGGAGCAATGTAAGTTAGATTCAGACTCTCAGGAATGATGTCTGAATTCAGACTTTTCTCCAGAGGATATTTAGTGTTCATGCTAGAGGTGTTTTGCATTTCTTTACAAAGACTGAGGTACCTAGGGATAACTGCTGAAGAGGGTCTCAGGATGTAAACCGAAATTATACAGAACTCCTG
>JAYMFT010011593.1:0-16849 GCA_038088735.1 Panulirus argus
CCTGAGATAATATATATATGTATATATATATATATATATATATATATATATATATATATATATATTCAAACTTTTGAGAAAATTGAGGAATGCTGTGTTGCTCTCCGCACCTGAGACCCACTCCTCCCAACACAGAGGAGACCACGAATGATATTTTGTCGAAGCTAATCTTTTCCAGGGAGCGTGATTCGGTGCGATGGCGAGTAGCCAGAGTGACCGTAACTCGCGTAACTCACTGTCTGGAGGAACACACAGCAAAGCGGGTGTGGGCTATGGAGGATAGGAGCGTCCCCAGGCACTCACACTGGGTTATGGCGTGTGGGTACCTGCGTACGGGTCTAGGAGGAGCGCCATTAATGGTGTGGGTCCCTGAGTACGGGTCTCTAGAGAGCACCTGCGTTCGCGAGAGCACCATTATGGCTGATGTATTTTGTGACTTTAGCCTCCTTTAGGAACATTACGAAAGAGATCATATCTATCTTGATTTCAGTTTCTGTAATAATACGATGCCTGAGTCTTGAGAGGAATGATAAATTTAAGTTATTTTTCTCAGAGAAGTGAAGCTGGTCTTCTTGGAACGTAATCCCCACCTTGCATGACGCCCGCAGGACGCGAAACGTAGCAACTGTCAAAGGTAAGCTCGATGTTGCCAGAGTAGGGTTAGACCCTCTGCTTATGAGGACCTGACCATGTTGTCCCTTCCCCCTCTTGGGTCAGGTCAAAGGGTAGAAGAAAATTGCCCTTATGCTTAAGGAATCAAACCTCAGTACACAATTTGGTGAACTGGGGAGACGCTGTCATCTTATAAGTGTACTCATATAGGGAATAAATGTTTCCCATAAGATGTTAAAAGCGTCTGGTCGAGGTTTCTATAGGTTTCCCGGGGATGCCTCATGTCTGGTGTGATTCTGTGTAGTGAGGCACAGTAGTGAAATGAGGTTTAAATGTATGAGGTTCGTGATAACTCTGTCCCCCATAATTCCATATATAACTTTAGGGTCTGGTCTCCCCATCTATTGCTTACTGGCAAATCAATTTCGTAGAAAGTCCTCATAAGTAGGCAGGCGTTCTCGGGTACATTGTAGTAAACTCCATTCAGACTGTAGTGAGTGTAATGTACAGATCTTACTCCAGCCCCTCAAGGTAGGTCCAGCAACGGGGTGAATCCCAGCATCTATACAGCATTCATCCCATGAAGTCATGTCAACAGAGAGAGAGACTTACATCTTTAAAATGAAAGATTTCAGAAAATACTCTGCTGCACCACAGTAAGTATACTGCTACGCTTGAAATTAACAGTTCAATAGTGCTGGAAATTCTATATATGGTAGATTTTTCTGTCTTCATATAACCGGTGTAGTCGGTCATAGCCACAACCTGTTTTGTTCGGCATCTTCAGCCACCTGGTCCCTGCACTCCGTCAAGTACTGGCGAGGCGAGGGACACCAAGTGGAGTGTTGAACCCATAGGTTTATATCAATCTATCTGCATGATGGCCGTGGAGGAGCGGTTCTCAAACTTACTTTCCCCCGACTATACATTTCAGTCTGACGAAAGCTATTGCGATTACAAGGTTAAAGATTATCTATGACTAGATGCTCCACAGAACCAGAATACTAGGCTAGCTGAAGGAACCAGCGTAATACAGCAGAGGCTTCATAACGCTTTGAGGATATACACTGACGCGGGAGAGCAACTGAATTTGGCCACAGAAGAGAGATGTTTTGACAGCCGTGGTGAAGTGTCGATGCCTTTCAGGACTCCAGGGTTGAGAACTTATGCCGTAGGCGGAGGGGCATCTCTCATTGGTTTAGTCTGCTGCTGGTCAGCTGTTATAGGGATGATGCCGAGGACGATTATCAAGACTGTTAATATACTTTACATGAGGTGTTCTTCCGTGCAGTTCACAGTTTACGGCTGACCAACGACTGTCTCTCGAAAGACACATTCTCTACTGACATCCCGCTCGACACACGTCTCGTCTTTATTTCAATGTCGCCTCTTTATTTATGACCTCTTTAATCTATGTTTCTTCTTTATTTTTTGGCGAATAAAACAACTGGACAAACTTCTGGACTCTCCTCTAAGTCTGGAGTCTGTAGAAAGCAGCTTCAGACTCACCTCTCAAACAGATGACCACGTACGGACATTGAGGACACCAAAGAACGACAGACCACTGAGGGAACCATGGAGACTGTCCGTGGTGTCAGAAGAGACCAGGGACAGGGTGCTTAGTGCACGGGAACAGACAGCCAAATAAGAGGCTTCAAGAGGAACCGCTTTAACGAGCAAAGCGCTGCAGATTTTGTGGAAAAATTCTCGCATACACGAAGGGTCCGTACATCCCCTGAGCCTCGCCTGGTCGGAGTATAATCTTCGCATCGTATACTCAGTCCACTATACTCAAAGTATAGCCAAGATGAGAGGTATGAATTATTTCTGAACGCCCCCGTGGCGAATATTTTGATAAAAGTTTATAAATACAATTATCTATACAAGGTTAAGTGGTATTAACGAGGGGTCATCGAACCCTCTTATTATGCATCCCTGAGAATTTTCCCCTCCCACATGACGCCGAGGTAAATCCCTGCTTATAGCAGGTCCGCCAGACAGCTAGTCGAGTGAGGCCCACGACTCGAGACATAGGTCGATTCGAGTCACCAGCTATCGGCTGGCTGAGCCTGTCGTCACATCTGAAGTACCTTTACCACAGGGGGAAATAAGCTCCCATTCGCCTATCTGCCATGGGGAAGATGAAGAGCTGGGTGAACTGCGTGTTGTCTGAGCGTGCCGGGGATCGAACCCTGGACAGTGGTTTAATGGTCAGCAGTGCTAACCGCAACAACACAAAGGAGTCTTACAATAGCAACAAGAGGATTATCGTAAGATAAACAAAGGTTAAGGTAATGAGTTTGCGAGATAAGGAACGAAAGGATTACTTCGGAAACGATGATTCCTTCGTACGATTATAAACATACTGGCTACTTTTTAAGATCAAAAGCAGTGATGAGTAATCAGTACGATAAAACAGCTATAAGACAATTTCACTGAATACGATTCAGTATATTATACTTAACAACAGCCAAAGGAGGAGTTGGGTTCCTTTGACAAGTGACACAGAGGTTCCCGATTTTACATCGAGGTCACTTACCTACCACAAGAACGTTGGGCAACACCGCAGCCATCGACGGTCTTCGCTCCCGTTCCAGAGACGTTTGCCAGGGTCTTGGGTTTCGACTTATTAAAAGAATGGGTTCTCAATACAGGTTCTTAAAATAGCTGTTTTAGCTATCATTCTGATGAGGCCTTACTGATTGATCACTCTTGTGTCCAGAGAGATAATGGGAGGATGAATGAAAGACGTACGCGTCGTTCTGCTAATTTCTTTATTACAACAGAAATCTGACAATGGCACTGTTGACATGGTTGATTGCGGTACCTGTTGGGCGCCTACGGCAGCTGGGTTGGACAACGCTTCAAGGATGAGAGGGGCACAACAATGCATGTGTTGTTAGCTTATCAGAGGCCCTAAACAACCGCTAAAATATGCACTCCTGGGACTGGAGTTTGTGTAGGGCTGGGGCGAGTTCCAGCCGTGGGTTGTTGATACGAACACCAAGTGTTGGGCGCTAATGCGTGTTGGTTACAGATGGCTTTCAGTGTAAACATGTGCTGAAGTTACCTGATTTTGGAGGCGTGTGTGTGACAAGTGCATGTTGTGGCTATGTGACAGATATAACTGGGTGACAATGCTGCTCTGTTATTCTGTGGCGAGTTGGGACCTAACATTTGAACAGACGCGGTCTTTGGGGGCATTCGTAAGTTTACACGAGAGAGAAATCTTTACAGAGTATAATGCGTTGGCTAAATGGTTGAAATCATTGGGGGCTGAGACTGAACTATCCTCGACAGCTGTGTAAGAACGGACTACTACCTTAAAGATAGGTGCTTTAAACCGACTGAAAATGGCAGACAGAGCTTTGCTTACTGGATAGGACTGTTCGAGGAAGGTTACGATGGTTTGGCACATTCTGTAGCTACCGAGCACATAATGGACTACGATTGGCACAACTTGCTGTGTTTATGGCACAAGACTTCTACAACATTTAAGATCCCTGCCAAAATCTGCGGCTATGATTACCTTCTTTTTTTCCTAGGGAGGCAATTACCCCTAAAGGGCATAATTCGGCGTGTTCCTAGGCTGTGTGTGTGCAATCCAAAACTCACAAAGATACTAGTGCGAGACGCGATAGGGAGAAAGAAACTAGTTTGTTTTGGGATATGCCTGCGATCACATGGACACGTGAAAACAATGTCATCTTTCCATTAGTTTTACCAGGAGTTGCAGGCTTCAAGGAGACTGCATATCTACTGAGTCAGTCCTGTGTTTAAACTCTAATCATCAGTAGAGGTGCTATGACTGCGGCTTTGAGCTTACTCGCCATCATGGTACGTATAGCTATGTCATGTATCAGTAGTTTTAATTTTTCCGATTGATTTAGGCTGGAAATTATTGTCCTTTCTGTAGGCAATGTAATGAGGTCTTATTGCTTATGAAAATCATCTCACAGCTCAGCACGATGAGACTGTAGCTCAGTGCCATAAATACGTCACTTGGAAGTGCAGATTACCTAAGAAAGGGGATACGAGGCTTTGTCCTCCGTCTGTTCCAACAATGCGTCTCGTACAAGAACATTAAAAAAGCTTCTAAATGGTTTGGAAGAGCACGTATTCATGTCAAGGTGGGAGTGATGGAGGGAGTGTCTGTGAAGTGCATCACTGGTTTTGTATGGGTTTGTGATTCTGTTGGGACGTGCTTCTGAAAAAAGGACCCTCAATTCTCTATATCTCAGTCCACTGTGGTGCTAAGGACACATTCATTGGTAGTAGATTTGTTACAGAGTAGGATCACAAGGCTAGATATATCTATGTACAAATAATTTACATAGGAGACAACGATATATAGTTTATTCAGAACAAATTATTAAAATTATCTAGATTACAACTATGATATACACATTTATGCAGCATATATACACAGGGTCATACACAAAGCCGTACAGCAAACTAGCAGTTAACGATACTGCGAGGGAGTTAAATATATATATATGTATATAAATCTATATATATAAAATAAAAGGATGTTCAACAAATGCGAAATATTGTGTAAGCGTTAGACTCGTGTCACCATCTTTTGCGGGAGGTGTTGGGACGTGGGTTGGAATGGGCAAAGGAGAGGAAAGCGAGAGCCGGGTGCTGGGCGACAAGTGGAAAATCCTCATGTAGGAAAGAAACACCAGTACTGATAGCACAGGAGAGGAACAAGGAGATCGAGCGATGAGTTGGGTCACCTCGCAGCTGAAGACAGCGGGGCGTGAGGGCGGTAAGGTGTCTTCACAGCTGAATGAGGATAAGGTCAAGGGGGGGAAGGGAGAGAGCTGGTCATGGCGAAAAGGTCACGTTGCCACTGATCAGTAACAGGAGTCACTTGGCTGAAGCACAGGGAGAGAGCAGAATCCTTCAGGACCTTGGCGGGTGATTCTGACGTTGAGAATGGAGTAGCTGTACCACACTGACTGTTATTAACTGGCCATGTAAACACTCCTCTCACACACATCGCTCTCGGTCACACACACCGAGCCACAGCTCACACTCACACGCACTCAAGTCTCACACACACACACACCGAGCCACAGCTCACACTCACACGCACTCAAGTCTCACACACACACACACACACACACACCTCGCATCCTCCACAATGCACAGGGCATCATCTTCCTCGACGTCTTCACTGAGATTATAAAACTTCTTGGGCCACGGGAGCCATCGGCTGCCCTGGCTATCACAAGCCCTGGTCCAGGTCGACTTCGTCCTAGGTCTTTTTCTACCTTTCCCCGGGTCACACACACACACACACACTCACACACACACACACACACACACACACACTCTCTCTCTTCTGTCGGGCCATTACTTTTTTTCACGATTACGGATATCCTTGGCTTCCTCTACGAAGCGGGCATTACTCTCGGGCGTGAGTACTGATCATAGGTATACTAAGGAAGCCTCTCGTCCAGGTTACTACAGAGCTTACAAAGGAACACTCTCACCGATTCCCCTTTCCACACTCGTCAGAATTTGATTCAGTGTCTTTATTATTAACTTTTCAAATCGTCGACTGTCTAATTTTTCCTTCAAGTTCACAGAAAGTCGTTTTGCTGCTTCCTCTTCCTCCTCCTCCTCGACACCACTTGGAGGAAAGCTTGTGTCAGTTTCCTTTGTCTTTCGTCACAGACATCCGAGAAAAGTGCGCGCCACTCTCACGGTCATTTGCATAAGCACTATACATATTCAATTAGGTGGGAGTATCCTTGTCGCTTAAGAGTTCAGCTCTGGGCATACCCACGACCAGAGTTGTTAGGCTGGCGCAAAACCAGCGGCCGGAAAGCTTCACATCGGCACAGCACTGGTAACCTGGGGCATCGCCTCTAGTCCTGGCACCACACACGCCTCGCCACGAGTCCGTGTACTCCGCCGCTTCGGCAGCACCCGCTTCACTAGGAGTAGACGAGGTGGGCTGGCAGCAGCCAAGAGGCGAGTGCATAGAGGAGGCGCGGGTACCAGTGGATGTGGATGGTCTCTGCCTCATCCACACTGTTGACATGCGTCTCATTCCGCCATCTCGCGCTGCTGCTAAAGACCCGTTTTTCATAATGGGTCTTCACAGGTTTAATTGGAAAGGGCGACGTCATGGCGCCCATTGCACGAAGCAGCGTCAGTGCTGCCTCCTTCAGGTTGCTGTAGATCCGAACCGGGAGGAAGGCCCAGTGGGCAACCGTCTGAGAGTCTATGACGGCGTAGCAGGAGGCCACGAATCCGTCGACGACCACCGTCCCCTCGGCCGTGAGGGGGGCGAAGACCCCCGCCCCGGCCACGTGCTTGATCCCCACCACCTTCTCCAGCCTCACGCCCTCTTGACTCGTCAGGAGCAAGAAGTCCCCCGCCTCCACCCGCCCCGCCAGCACCACGCCGCCGTGCTCTACGGCGTCCCTCACGGTGGGCGTGGGAGTGGGCGCGTGCTGGCCCTGCAGCAGGACGATGAGGTGTGAGGGGGTGAGCGTGAGGGAGGCTCCGCTGGACGTGGTCAGCCTTAGGAAGGAGCGAGACACCCGGGGATCGCGATGCAGGAACATGAGCACGGGACTGAAGCCCAACGAGCCGTCGGACCTCATCACCTGCACTGCGTCTCCTTCGCTTATGGCTGACACGGGCACCGCTCCTGAGGGCGTCAGCACCTCTCCGCTCCCGGGGAAGCAGCCGCCCAGCTTACTTGCTGCCGAGGACTCTGCAAGGGGCATAAGGTCATTAGATGACGTACAGGCAAAGTGAAGTTATAAACATGAATATACATAAACACAACGTCATTCTCCTACGTGAATCTTGGAAAAGGTCTTTGTGGCGAAGCCACTCGAGAACAGTCTCAAGTCGAGCCACCTAGATTCAGCTCCAATACTTGTTCATTACTAATAAGGTAAAGATAATGCTAAGGAATTTATAGACAAGTTCTAAATCATATGATAAAAGATGGCCACGCACGCACACACACACACACACATATACATGGAAGTAACACCTTCCTATGGCTCTCAAGGTCTTCCTTTTGGTCTTCAGGTAAGCAGCGTTTGCGCGGCTCCGGCTCCTTCAGCATTTACGTAATCTCAGAGGAGTGTGCGTGCGTGAGAGGGGGGGGGGGGGAGAGAGAGAGGGGGAGAGAGAGAGGAGAGGGGGCGGCGGTGGTCGAGGCCCAGACTGCAGGACTCGGCGGAGACGGGGTGAACAGCGCGGCTCCTCTGGTCTCCTTATCGCCATGATCTCCCTCCCTCTCCTCGCCTCAGGTAATTTCTACTATCTGTTGGCAAAATGCGGGTGGTATTACACGGCTTACCGCCCTCCTTGGCCGCTGCACAGCCTCACTCCGCTGTTCTACGATGCCAGTGACATATTTCTTGGCTATATGGGAGGAGAGGGTAGGTAGAGGTGGTCTAGGAGTGATGTTTGTGGATAGGAATCTCGGGGTAATGTCTGTAATGCCCGGTATTTGCCGTTTATGTCACTTCCCTTTGACAGCCAATGGGAAACACGGGAGGAATGTGAGCTGGGGACCAGGACCAATCAGCGCTCGCGGCGAGGAGCCAATGAGCTTTCGCTCAGGCTCCACAAATCAGCGAGTAATATCCTGAGTGACAGGCGGAGGTCAGGAGGTGTCTGATTCTCTCATGTTTTTATCCAGGGGAGGTCAGGCTCTTTCCTCGGGCGGATGGGGGGGGGGGGGTGCCTCTGACTGGAGTCCTGAAGTATACTGCCCTCCAGAAGGATTACTGAAGAGGTACCAGCGTCGGGCCCTTGGTCGTGCAGCGTCGGTAACTCGCTGGCCACCTCACATCTTATAAATTTCTGGAGATAATTGGTGCGAGGCAATAGATTCTCGCCCGAGATAACAGCTTTCTTATATAGCTATCGACCTGCGGTATTCAGCTAACGCTGGCAGACATCTGGTCGGTACTGGATGACTTGAGGCTGGAGATGGAAGCCTTTTGGCCCGGCTTTGGAAGATGCCCGGCTGATGTGGGAGGAACTGCGTGTGTAGGAGATGTGCGCCGGCAAAGAGGGTGGCGTTTTGGGCAGCAACCATCATGCCAGCCAAGGGTCAGACCCAGCCCACGGTACGCGATCGAGTCCGTGTCCTGAAACTAACACCCTAACCCAGCCGCACCGCATCTTGTCGTATACATCCGTCGCATATGACATTACTATCCCCCTATATCTAGTTGTACTATCCTCTACACCTGACGTATTGCCTTCTACACCTGCCCACACACAAGCCTCTACACCTGGCCAAACTACACTTAGCTGCCTCTGCTATTTTCATCACACCAAACATATATTGCCCCATCAGCATTGCATATTACATAAACCTCCCCTCAAACACCTCAGACGCCAGCGGCAAGCATACAGTCGAACCATCCAAGCATAAGAACCAAACTCATTTCCTCATGATGTAAGAAAAAGAAAAATTAAACCCATTGCTCATAAAGATTCAAGATGGTACTGAGTAATTAGAAAAGGTAAGTCTTAAACAACAACTAGCGTTATAAATATTCACTATCTGTTGCGACATCGTCCTTAGTTGAGTATTGGCTCTATCTTCTTGGCCACTATTCACTACCTTCTTGCTCTTGAGAAACTAAGACGTCAACAAATGATGACGAGATGAGGTGTTCTCTCTCTCTCTCTCTCTCTCTCTCTCTCTCTCTCTCTCTCTCTCTAAAAGAACAAAGGTATATTTTGGTGGTGATAATACAATAGGAACTTGATGCAGTGTGTCAGGTGCTGTTTGTGGAGGGCAGAGTGACTCGGGCATTGCATATGGCTCCCGGAGTCTCTCGTGACTAACGGTATCGTATGCAGCGAATTCACTTCTCTCCACATAACCCAGAATGATCTATGCTGTAAGGAAGGCTCCAAAAACTGATTTCTAACGTTGAAATAGATCTAAGGTTTTTTACCATGATCACAGACAATGGCCCGAGTACATGGGTAATTGGATATGTGTCATATTGTATTTGGTATCTATTGCTTCTGCTGTATTAATATATGCACTAATACTGTATAAGAGTATTATACACCAGGATGTCGCCGCTGGATTTATTAAAAATACAGTAGTCAAACAGTATTAGCATACAGGGAAAATTAGCCTTTTCTCAGAGCCATACGTAACTCGACTTTCTGGTGATTTCAACAGAAAACAAAGTAGTGTTCCAAGATAACTCTACGCTGAAATACGCCTTTTCTGAGCATTGAATTTTATCGACTGTTATTGAGGGTAAAGTTGCTTTCTCTCAAGACATAAATGGAGGACATGAAGCTCTGTACACAATAAGACTGAAGTGTTTGCCCATGATAAAGTGAAGATGATATTAAGAAAATTGTATACGTACTTTTCTTAGAATTCTCAACGATGTGGCGCGCAAAGTTAAACATGCAGCGTAACTGAATATAATCTTTGTCTTTTCGTCATACGTTCGAGCCAAACCAAAAGGAATCCAGACGGGAAATATTACATTGATACTATTTGAAACGATGTGTTCAGATCCCCGAGACTTTAACACACCTCGACGATTGCTGTTGGCAACTGTTGACAGAGCCTGACCAAGTCATCCTAAGAGGAAGACTGGAGACTCGGTCATCCTGAGCCATAAGCAATTACACGAGTCATTGGAATTTCCACCTGCAGCCCCGTCCTATGATCTGTGCTCCCTACCACCTTTGATTCTGTAACCTATATTGAAGATTTTTTAAAGGAGACTCTGGCCACCTAATACATACATTGCTGTATTTTGGAAAAAACTGCTAATTCTTTCTGTGGTCTCTAAAGGAGGTTTTTAACGGTTTTAAACCAGCGAAATCAAAGTCAAATAAATTCCTGTGACTGAATATCTATAAAAGTTTTTTAGTCGAACAATGAAACCATTGGCTCCTTATATTTAAACCGCTATATTTTATCAAGATCATTCCTCTCCAGACATAGTCTTTGGTATTCTTTTTCAAAATATCTTTCGAGTCGGGTACAGTCACTCGTCCACTAGGGAGCGGAGCGCTGGGGACGAACGGGTGGCAGACCACCATCCATTGTTCTGGCCTCAAACCTCTTGGCTCTCTCTCTCTACCCTACCGCATCGGTTCCAGCCATAACTCACACGAACGTACTTCCCACTCACCGCGAAGCGTTTGCTAGTTTTCCTAGCAGCCATGTCCCTTACACATTTTCTAATGACTTCTACTTTTTCACACACGCACGCAACACATACACACACGCCTGTACTACTTCTAGACCCTTCGCCTTCGGAGACATCGAATACTTCTTTCGTCTCAGCAGACACCAGACAATCTCCCCTCGCCCCCACAGACACCAGACAATCCTTCTTCGTCCCTGCAGACACCAGACAATCTCCCCTCGCTCCCACAGACACCAGACAATCCTCCTTCGTCCCTGCAGACACCAGACAATCTCCCCTCGCCCCCACAGACACCAGACACTCCACCTTCGCCCCCGCAACTCCTACAGTCTTTCTCCCGTCTCAAGCGAACCCTGAGCGACCCCCACGTCAGGTGATGGATTGCCAGCCGGCCAGTGTCCTTCGTGTTACTACAGCAGATAATCACGAGAAATTATGTTCAGGTAAATGTTGCGGGAGGCGAATGACGCGCCCGGATGGTCCGGAGGCACCCTGGAATGTCTCGTGCTTTTACCACCTCATATACATGGGCTGTAACCAGTCACCGGGGTACTAAAGCGATCGCTGTATAGCGTCTAAAAGAGACTGCGTCTACTCTTTTCATAAAGAAATGCCGATAACGCGATCTTACCTACAGAAGTTTGCGTTGTATCTGGGAACATTGCTGCTGCTTACAGCTAGGTGTGAGACTCTGGACTGAAATGAAGACACAGTGTATAGGCTAGGATACTAAGGGCTACTGCAAGGCAGGCTAGGAGACCTAAGGTTCCTCATAGAGGGTCAAAAGACCCAGGATGAAATCAAGATGGACAAGGAACGCCAGGAACGTCTAAAGAAGGGAATGAAAACTCAAAGACTTCCACTGAGTGAACTAGGAGACTTAAAACTCCTTTAAGGACTTCAAAGAGACATAGCAGTCCTTCAGAGTTCCTGAAGGGTGAACCAGGAGAACCAGAACTCTTAAACAGAAGGAAAGGCAGGATCTGGACAGGGCAGTTCAGGAGAAGTACGCCTTCTGCTGCTTGGATCAGGAGAACCAGCAGTGTAACAAGTCATACTGTGTATAGAGTTCCCAGAGGACGCATAAGAGGAGCAAGAATTTCTGCAGGATGGAATAGGACAACGAGGACTCCAGTAGGGTGGGTCAAGAGGACCGGGATCCCTGTAGGGCAAATCAGGAGAACAAGGAACCGTGTAGGACGGGTCAGGAGAACCATGAACTCTCGCAGGATGCCTGCTGGGCGGGCCAGGAGACTAAGGATTCTTGCAACGTGGATCAGAAGAACTAGGACTCCTTAAGGATTGACCAGGACTCTTGCAAGGCGGATCATCAGAACCCGGACACCTGCAAAATGTCCTCGAGAGAACCAGGACCCTCGTCAAGCGAGTTCGAAAACCAAGGGCTCCTGCAGGCCGAACCACGGGAACCAAAACATAAGGAGAATCATGAGGGCAAGAACATATATATAGGGCGGGTCTTGAAGCCCCAGGACTCATGCCGAGCGGACTAAGAGAACCAGGACTCCTGCAGGGCGGGTCGGGCAACCACCACCACCTTCCTGATAAGAGAAGATGAACACCCTCAGTTTGTACGCTGCTGTCGCGAAATCAATTACTCTGAGTACACCAACGACGCCGCCCGGCTGAGTCTTCTGGTTTAGCTGCTGTTCGTTAACCGTCTCTTGTGGGGCCAGCGCGCACTGAAAGGCATTTACAGGCTTTGTTTGTTGGGATAAGCAAAAGGCTGGAGGATTTACACGAGCTGGTGACGCGGGGAATTGTCGCCAGGGATCATTTACGAGAGTTGAAGCGATACATCGTCTTGTCGGTGGCCTGCCTCCGTCTCTGTCTCGCGGTGTTGCGTGCCGATGAAGCTATAAGGGTATTGGTGGAGTGAACGGACCTTATCGTGGAGTTTGATGTTGTCAAGGCGAGGGGCTGACAACTGGTGTTATGGCGCAAGGGTGTTGCGAGCCGGGGCACTGTGGGGCCTCTTACACAACGTTTATTGCTGTGTGCACAACTACTGGGCTTTTAGTGGTGGCTGCGGTCTGCTTTGGCTGGGGTCTCGACCTCAGCTAATGTTTCTTTCTTCAAGAATGTATCTGGAGAGAGACAGATGCCTCTTCTTAGGTATTTAGAGACATTGCTTTTCCTGGTCTGTCTGTCTCTCTCTCTCTCTCCGTGTTTAGGTCCTTGCGTCCCAGAACCTAACGAAACGGTCGTAGCCAAAGACCTGCAGCTACACCAGCCGGCGTGTGGCGGTCTATATGTGGAGTACAGGGACGCGACTCACCAGAACCGCTGCATCACTGGTGCCTTGTACCACATCCTCGACTTTTCTCGAGTGGTCTTGATGGCAGTGATATTTCCTTACCTCCTGGCAAGGTTAGGTTTTTACGCATATAATCTTTGACTGAAAAGGTCTGCAATGATTTCATGTCCTGTTTTACGAGAGAGATCATTTTTTTTTTTTTTACGATTATGAGGAGGGCTAAAGCTAATATCATATATTGATTTTCGTCAACTACGGCACATATGTCTTCGTATATCCACGCCATCTTGGGAGTACGAACTTCAGCCGTCGGGTCAAGCAGATGACCCCTGGTTTGATATGATGGCATTGGCCATACACTGGGGGAGTGTTGGAATGTTGACCTATGACCTGATATAGCTATCCCGCCCCGTATCGCCCTGTATCGCCAGCTGGTGACCATTGTCACTACTCAATGAATTCTCAGCATAAGTCTCTCCTCTGTCTAATTAAGTACTACATGACACAAGATAAATCCCTCTAGTTTCTTATTTTGCACTATATCACGGCTTTGAATTTCTCCGTCGCTGACGCCATATACGGAGCAGCACTATATCTAATCTGCCAGCCTTTCTGGTTCACGCACTCGAAGATTTACATTATTCCAATCGACGCACCACAGCACCCAATGAGGGATACCTTCGCATGATTACGAGTCTCCTCTCGTACCTTTTCCCTTCCCATCCAGAGCTATGATTAGTCACCTATTAGAAATACCAGTCGTCATCGAGGTTACGAGTAGGGGGGTAGGAAAAAAAATCGAGACAATCGAGAGAGGACAAACCACGGTTATGCACACTATTAAAAGGCAATAAAAAGACACTGATCGGAGCTCAGCCGGGCGTGCGAGTCTGATGGCTCGTGATAACACTGACAGACTGCGGGAGGAGGACGAGCCTAATTATCTTCACCGCAGATAGATACCGTCCTAATTATACTCAACAGTAAGATGAGGCGAGGAGGATACGGCGCCTCGCTCAAAGACAACTTTTCTTTTTACCTTTCGCCTTCCTCGCATTCTTTTGAGGCCTTGAAGTCGCAATTTCTTCTCCTGGTGACTTATGTAAAACAGGATTATGGCGAGGAGGTACACGCATAAAAATGAGAGACATTAACGTCTGACCGCTATTTCTTTTTCACTTTGGGCTGGACACACAAGAAAATAAATGTGGATTCTGTCACACTTTCTTGTTTTGTTTTGAAGTATTTGTCCACAATAGATTTCCCTCAGTCTTTGAAAAGGGACAAGAGGTGTGTGTGTGTGTGGCATGAGAAAATAGGGGTGTCCGAGGAGGCCGGTAGTGTGTGAGGCGGACCACACCGGGGCGACGGGGCCTTGGTGGGTCTCTGGTGCAGGCGTTCAGCCCAGGATAAGATACGGGCCTAATTATATTTACACCAGTAATACGAGACGATATGGGGTCCGTATCAGCAACGCATATTTCTTGTTTGTAAGTGCTCATTCCCCAGCGAGGTGAGGGTTGGTTTAGTCTCGATTATATATACCGTCCGCTAATTCAGCGGTTCGAGACATGGTGGTTTTACTTAGGTACCACAGGACAGCCCCGGCGTGTGTCTGTTTGCTGGGGCAGTCGTGGAGATAGGGAGACGGGGACAAGCCTGATGTCGAGGAGGCAACTCCTGCCATGTTATCGTTGGCTTCACCCACGCCCCCATGGGTCGCCATTATGTCCCATTACAGACCCATTGTCTGGTGTGTGTGTGTTGTGCGTGTGCGTGTTCCTCCGTCTCACGGTGCTGTCTTCGGCGTCCCTTCTTCTGTCACTCTACTGTCCACGGTGTTTTCACCCTATTGGTCCTTTTCTCTCGGCTATTTTCACTGCACTCTTTCTCTCTCTCTCTCTGTCTTTATGCGTCTTACGTCTGTCCATGATTCGTGTAATCCGCCTCATATTTTTCCCTCCATAATTCTTCCTACGCAAATAGCGTGCCTTTTCTCCATTCCTCAGGCTTCTCCTCCCAGCATCTCCCACACGCCTTTTCGATCTCCCATGCCGTCCTAGATCTCTCTCCCCAACGCCAGGTAGCCATTTTGTCGACCAACCCCTTGTGGTTGATGAACGGCTGGGTTGACTGTGGACCGACGGCTATAACCAGGATTCGAACCTTTGCCCTCGACCCTGGGCCTCGAGCCTTTTCCATACGCCTACCAACTGTCTCCTCTCTCTTCCAACCTGCTCGTGTTTCTCCTCTGTTTGGACGGGCGACCCCGTTCACCATTCCCTGTCATCATGTCTTTCTCGGTGGCTTCCTCCACTGCCTTGACCTCATCCATGTTGCCTATCCTCTGCCGTCCACCGTCCGCCCCTCCGTCCCTCTCGTACCTACCCTAACGTCGACGGCCGTCCTATCCAAGCGTCACGCGTCACTCCTCTCCGTCGTGTGCCTCCGTCACCCGATCCTTGCCTCCCTCACTGGAGCTGCGCCTCCTCTCCCCACCTCGTGCTTTTCTCCCCAGTGCATTTGGTTATTTTGCCCTCACCCCATAGTTATCACCCACCTATTCACCCCTCCTTTCTACCTTGCCTCAAGCCTCTCTCTCCCCACGCCATCTCCTTCTCTCCCCACGCCCTCTCCTTTTCTCCCCACGCCCTCTCTCTTTCTCCCCACGCCCTCTCCTTCTCTCCCCACGCCCTCTCCTCTCCCCACGCCCTCTCCTTCTCTCCCCACGCCCTGCATTTCTTTATGAACCACGCCTCTTCTCACGCCTATATTTCTCGACACGGCTACACCTCTCCCCTACTCCCCATATACCTCCTCCTACTTCCCACACCTCTCCCCTACTCCCCATATATCTTTTCCTACTCCCCACACCTCTCCCCAGTCACCCGTACTTATCTCCCACTCCCCGCACCTCGACGCCACACCCCACGCCGCTCCCCTACGCGCCTCACTTCCACCTCAAGACCCACACCTCTCCCACACGCCCGACATGTCTCCCATACGCCCTTCTCCTTCTCCCCACACCTCTCCCCCAGCGCCCCGCACCCCTCTTTCCCCCAGCGCCCCGCATCTCTCTCTCCTCCAGCGTTCCGCACCTCCCCCAGCGCCCCGCACCTCTCTCTCTCTTCCCCAGCGCCCCGCACCTATCACTCCCCCAGCGCCCCGCACCTCTCTCCCCCCAGCGCCCCGCACCTCTCTCTCCCCCAACGCCCCGTATCTCCCCCAGCGCCCCGCATCTCTCTCTCCCCCAACGCCCCGTATCTCCCCCAGCGGCCAGGCCGGAGCTTGTTAACAAAGAGGCAAATAATGGGTCGGCCGGCACCTTGTAATACTGAAAGAGATGATAGAATGAAATGAGCGGCCGCTGGCTGCCTCCCTCCCAAGCGCCCGACTTGACGCTCTCCCACAATCCTTCGTGCTTTCCTCCCCACAAGCTCCCCACCGTCTCCCCAGCCCGGCCGGACACGCCAGCCCTAGAGAGCAGGCAAGACACGTGAACAAGGGGTCGGTTTGTAATGAGTGGTGAGCGCTACGGGCTTCGGCGGTACTGGAGGTAGAGTCTGCAAGGGTCCCATGAACAGATAAGTGAGAGTGAAACATTGTGAGAGCGGGCCAGACCTCCTCAGATCCTACGAGCGATACGTCCGTCACACTCTCCCAGACGCTGGGGTGGTCCGTGTGTGTGTGTGTGTGTGTGTGTGTGTGTGTGTGTGTGTGTGTGAGTTTTTTTTTGTATGTCTACTGTGGTGTTCGTGTGTATATGTGTATCTGT